>ML347763.1:0-22228 GCA_005239505.1 Nicotiana paniculata | reverse complement strand
AACCCGTCCGGTTAGAAAAAAAACGTAACCGGCCCGGCCCGCCCCGCCCGTTAGACACCCTTAATTCCAACTTGTTGGTAGGATTCTGCCGTCCATAGCTTCCAGCTCGTAGGCGCCTTCCCAGCTATGCCTCGTACATTGTAGGGTCCTTCACAGTTTGGACTTAGCTTTCCTGCGCCTACTTCTTTCGTTTATTGAAAGACTTTTTTGAGGACGAAGTCCCCAATCTTGAAGTACCTGAGATGAGCTTTACGGTTGTAATAATGCTCTATGATTTGTTTTTGAGCTGCCATCCGTATTAGTGCTGCTGCTCTCCGCGGTTCGAGCAGGTCCAGATTGGTCCTCAATTTGTCGTTGTTTGCTTCCTCCATGGCTGTTGTAAACCTTATGCTTGGTTCGCCAATCTCCACAGGTATTAAGGATTCTGAGCCATAGACAAGTGCGAACGGAGTTTCTCCCGTGGTTGTTTTTGAAGTTGTTCTGTATGCCCATAGTACCGCTGGTAACTCATCAGGCCAGTTTCCTTTGGCTTTATCTAGCCGCTTCTTTAGATTATTGATGATGATTTTATTCGTTGACTCAGTTTGACCATTAGCCATGGGGTGGTATGGCGTTGAAGTGATCCGTTTGATTTGCCAGTTTTTGAAGAATTCTGTGATTTGCGAGCCTATGAATTGTGGGCCATTATCACACATGATCTCCTTTGGTATCCCAAAGCGGCATATTATGTTTCGCCATAAGAAACTTTTAACTTCCTTTTCTCGCACCTGTTTGAACACTTTTGCCTCTACCCATTTTGTAAAATAGTCGGTTAGCATAAGCAAAAACTGTACCTGTCCTTTAGCTGTTGGAAGAGGTCCCACTATGTCCATACCCCATTTCATGAAGGGCCATGGGGATATTATTGGATGCAATAATTCCGCTGGTCGATGCATGTTATTGGCAAAACTTTGGCACCTGTCGCATTTGGATACGAAGTTCTCGGCCTCTTCTTCCATCTTAGGCCAATAGTATCCAGCTCTGATTAGGGTTTTCACTAAGGATCTCGCCCCTGAGTGATTTCCACAGTGTCCTTCGTGGACTTCTTTCATCACAAACTCCGTTTGGTTAGGTCCGAGGCATTTTTCTAAGGGCCCTCCGAACATCTTGCGATATAATGAGTTGCGAATAAGGCATTACCGTGCAACTTTGCGGCGAAGTGCTTGAGCTGTTTTCTTGTCTTAAGGTACAGTGCCATTCTTCAAAAAATTTAGGATTTCGTTTCTCCAATCCCAGGGTAAATTGTTGAAAGTTACCTCATTTCTATCCTGGTCGATAGTTGAATGGAATAGATGAACGACAATTGCATTGTCTTTGTTTGTTACTTCCGCGACTGCTGCGAGGTTAGCTAATGCATCTGCTTCTGCATTTTCCTCTCTAGATATTTGTACTACCTTCTATGTTTTGAATTATCTCACGAGCTCTCGTGACTTTTCTAGATATTGTTGCATCCGAGTTTCTCGAGCGATGTATGTCCACTGCATCTGATTTACTACCAGTTGGGAGTCGCTTTTGATTACAATTTGCTCGATTGAAAGCTCTCGTGCGAGTTCTAATCCTACAATAACAACTTCGTACTCTGCTTCATTGTTAGTTATAATATAACATTTGATAGTCTGTCGTGTCTTTTCACCTGTGGGCTATAGTAAGACTATGACTAAGCCGACACCTTTTATATTGGAAGAACCATCGGTAAATAGGGTCCACAGACCCGGATTAACACTGTTGAAGAGTTGTAACTCTTTTTCCACTTCATGGACAATGTTATTACTGAAATCAGGGACAAAATCAACTAAGATTTGAGATTTGATTACAGTCCTAGGCCGATATATTATTTCATGCTCACTTAATTCTGTGGCCCACTTGGCTAATCTTCCTGATAGTTCTTGTTTATGCAGTATGTTTCTTAACGGATACGAGGTCACAACTGTGATTGGATGACATCGAAAGTATGGCCTTAATTTTCTAGATGCCATGATTAGAGCTAAGGCTAACTTTTCTAGATGTGGATATCTAGTTTCGGCATCCAATAATGTCTTGCTTACATAATAAATATGAGATTTTTTACCTTTATTCTCCCTTACCAGTACTGCACTTACAACAATTTCCGAGACAACAACGTAGACGTATAACCGCTCCCCCTCCTTCGACTTTGACATCAACGGAGGTTTTGATAGGTAAGCCTTTAGGTCTTTGAGAGCCTGTTGACATTCTTCAGTCCATTCAAACCGGTTTTACTTTTTGAGAACTGCAAAGAATTTGAAACTTTTCTCGGAAGATTTGGAAATAAATCTTCCTAAGGCTGCAATTCTTCCATTAGTCTTTGAATTTCNTTTTGCTTTTTGAGAACTGCAAAGAATTTGAAACTTTTCTCGGAAGATTTGGAAATAAATCTTCCTAAGGCTGCAATTCTTCCATTAGTCTTTGAATTTCTTTTTTATTTATAAGTACATCAGGTATTTCTTCTATAGCCTTAATTTGATCAGGATTTACCTCTATTCCCCTGTTTGATACAAGGAAACCCAAGAATTTACCTGATTCCACGCCAAAAGCGCATTTTTCTGGATTAAGCTTCATATTATACCTGCGTAAAATGTCAAAGGTAATAGAGAGGTGCTGGAAATGGTTTTCCGCCCGTGTTGATTTTACCAGCATGTCATCAATGTAAACTTCCATTATTTTTCCTAGATGTTCCTGGAACATCTTGGTCACTAGCCTTTGATATGTGGCTCCAGCATTTTTTAAGCCAAAAGGCATGACTTTATAACAATAAGTCCCCCTGCTTGTAATAAAGGAGATTTTTTTCTCGTCTAAGGGATCAATTTTAATCTGGTTATAATCAGAATATGCATCTATAAAGTTTAACAATTCATGACATGCGGTGGCATCAATCACTTGATCTAAATGTGCTAATGAGAATGAATCTTTGGGGTATGCTTTATTTAAGTCAGTATAATCTACCATACTCTCCATTTTGCATTCTTTTTAGGTACTACCACAGTGTTAGCTAGCCAGTTAGGGTACGTTACCTCTCGTATTGAACCAATCTTTAAGAGTTTCCGTATCTTTCATCAATCACTTGGTTCTTGAATGGCCCTTGCTTTCTTTTCTTCTGTTTAACAGGTACGAAGGATGAATCTTAATTTAGTTTATGAGTCATCACCTCTAGTGGGATACCTGTCATATCTGAATGGGACCATGTAAAGCAATCTACATTAGCCTTTAAATAATCAATTAACTTACCTCTTCGACCGGGACTCAGCCTCGTGTCTATGTACACTTTCTGTTCAGGCTTTCGTTCAGACAATGGAACAACTTCGAGCTCTTCCGTAGTTGTTTTGATGTGCTCATTTTCCTCCGATTCATAAATGACGTCAGGTCTGGAATCTACATCCGTGTGGTCCAATGCCTATTCCATGGTGACTTGATTCAATTTTTCGTAGGTATTTTATTTCGTACCTGTTTCAACAGTAATACCTTCCGTCCCTATTTGGGTAGTAATTTCTTCTATGCCTGTTTGGGCAGTGTCACCTGCTTGTGAGACTTCCTTCCCTTGATTCTTTCACCTCTACTTTTTGTTGTAGTGTACCACAGAATTTATATTTCTTGCGGTTTGCTGATCGCCTCTAATTTGCTGAATCCCCCATTTAGAGGGGAATTTAATTACCTGATGCAAGGTGGAGGGTATTGCTTTCATGTCGTGGATCCATGACCTTCCCATGATTACGTTATAATCCATGTCAGTATTGATGAATTGGAACCTGGTACTTTTGATCACTCCCTCAGCATAAGTGCTAAGTTCAATTTCTCNTTTTTACGCTAGTGTCATGAATAAGTAAAGATATTACCAGAGCATCGTTGTGAGGAAGCATTAATCCGCCGATATCTGCATCATCGAAGGTTATATCGTCTGCTTCCAGATTTTCACGAACCCATTTTCCGTGTGTAATTGTAAACTTCGTGGTCGTTTTGCAGACCACTCCGTTTACTTCTTCATCTCCGTGTATCATGTTGACGGTTCATTTTAAAGATGGAGGTTTTGGGGGCTCCTGCTTGTTCTTCATGTATGCCTGTTTACCTTTTTCACTGAACAATTCTGTCAAATAGCCCTGTTTCAATAATTTTTCTACCTCACCTTGCAAAAATCTGCAATCTGCAGTTCTGTGTCCATGATCATTATGAAATTCACACAAGAGATCTGGGTTCCTCTTATTCGAATTTGACCTCATCTCTTTGGACCATCGAACCTTATCACCCAAATTTCTTAATACTGAAATTAGTTCGGAGGTACTTACATTAGAGGTATGATCCCCAATTCGCGCATTACCTCTAGGTCGTTGATCTTGATCCCTTCTGGATCTAGATGAGGCCGAGCCCGCATCTCTGCTTGGTGGTCCATAATCTGACCTGGTGTTGTTGAACCTGGGACGAGTTTCACGTCCCGATGGTCCCAAGTAAGGATCGTACATGTTTTTACCTGATCTCCTGTCTGATTCTGAACGTCTGGATATGGTATAATATTCCTCTTTCGGACGAGCAATGGTATCTTCTTCTATTTGATGTTTAGTACTATACCTATTAAAAACATCGTTCCACGTTATAGCTGGGAATTCTCTCAAGCTTTCCTTGAGTCTTCTCGTGGCTTCTGAGCTTTTGTCATTTAGATTACTTGCGAATGCCATGGATGCCCAATTATCAGGCACCCTTGGTAGTTGCATTTTTTCTCGTTGAAACCTGTCTACAAATTCACGAAGTAGTTCCGTGTCTCCTTGTTTTATTTTAAAGATGTCCTCCATCCTTTTCTCGACTTTTCGCGCACCGGAGTGTGCCTTTATGAAAGAATCTGCAAGCTCAGCAAAAGAATCAATAGAGTTTTCAGGGAGAAGAGAATATCAGGTTAGAGCCCCTTTGGTAAGTGTTTCTCCAAACTTTTTAACTAGGACCGACTCAATTTCTTGTTTTGTTAAGTCGTTGCCCTTCACTCCGGTGGTTAAAAAAGTCACATGGTCGCGTGGGTCGGTTGTCCCATCATACTTAGGAATGTCACACATTTTAAACTTCTTTGGAATAGGTACGGGTGCTGCGCTTGGTTTCCAAGGTTGTTGAGAATATCTATCCACGTCAATGCCTTTGATAACAGGTGGTAATCCAGGAATTTGTTCGATTCGATCGTTTGTTTCCTTCATCTGTTTCTGCAAAGTTAGTAATAAAGTCTGTAATTAAGAGTTATTAGACATACCTGGTCTCGCTTCGAGAGATTCATTAGGAGTATCTCCCCTTCCTGAGTTTGCCAACCCAGATTGAGGATTTTCCATGGTGATGGTATTATTGGGGGGGTGGTGTCGGTGGTACAGGTAACGCTGCCGGTAATCCGCTCGCAAATTCTTGCAAATCTTGGTTCACACACTCTGCAATCATTTGCTTTACCCGATCATGTTCCACCGTTTTATCATTATTATCATTGTTGTAATTGGATCTTTCTGGGGATTGTTCCCTTGAACCACGTGGGGTTCTTGAAGGCGATGGAGCTGGGGTTCCATTTCTTTGCTGGTTGTTGTCGTTGGAGTTCGACATAATTCAGAGGATATCGCTTGAAAAGCAAACAAAGTTTATCAGATTCCCGGTAACGGAACCAATTTGTTTAACCAAATAATTGGATTCTTTGCCCAAAACTATTTTAAGAACACGTGTTTCTGATAACCAAAGAATAAGATTATAATTGTAGGCAAACTTGTAAATTGCAAGCAGTAAGATACACAAAAAGTAAGTATATTGCAATAGTAGTTCGGATGATATTTTAAAGGTTATATTTTTCTCCCTTATATAGGGAATTTCCAAATATAACGTTTGCCCTTTTCAGTGATTGAGCATTAATGACTAATTATGATATTAATGTAACGTTACAATGAGCAACCGTAATTGTTGCCTGAATCTTCCCTTTATTCCGCCCAGATACATTTTGACAGTGTCTCTTCATCTTCTCAATCAGGTTGAGACTTCCGTAGCTAATTAACCCGTGGGTGTGATTTGCCGTGCCTCTTTGCCTCATATCTCTTCATAGAGTCCCGTCCAGCTGTCGTGTCTTCATTGCTCCACGTAGACTGCTAAGTCATCAAGATTTATTACACGTGTGAAGCTCTTTTTTACCAATAAAGATAGTCCTCCCACTTACCATATATTTATCAATTAGTATTTGATAAGTGGATACTCATTTATGGCGGGAATATTTTGCCGCCGCTTCACTCGAATCATTGCATCTTTTTAACCACGTAATTGGAAGAACGAACGGAAAACTTGTAAATTGGTGATTCACCATGTATTTGGATTTTAATTACGATTCGATATTTATTTCTTTACTATCCATGCTTACCTGTTGTCCTCTTTTAAAATATCACCTAAATATACTGTTTGGACCCTAGTAAGGGTCAAGTCAACCTCTCATCACTACTTCTTCGAGATTAGGCAGGATACTTACTGGGTACATATTGTTTATGTACTCATGCTACGCTCTGTACTTAATTGTACAGGTTCTGAGGCAGGTGCATCTGGGTACCAGTCCAGAGCTCGTTCCTGATTTATACATGGTCGAGGCTTCACGGTGAGCTGCTTCTCTTGGCGACTTCCGGCAACACTTTGGAGCTATTCTTTGCCATTTATGTCTATACTTACTCAGACAATAGGACAGACTTTTATTCTTTTGATATTATTCTACTAGATGCCTGTAGACTTGTGACACTAGTTCCTGGCACACACGCTAGTAGACCTTATTTTTTGGATGTAATCGTTAATTATGACTTCATGATTTTTTTTATTTTGCATAAAGTTGCCTAAGTCATCCGTTTCTACTTAATGTCTCAAAACTAAGTTAAGCAAGTGTTGAAAATGTTTGTTTTTGGTAAACTACATGTAACTCATTAGCAGATAATGAGTTTGGCTTGCCTGACTGCAGTGTTGGGCGCCATTGCGACCTAGGTTAGGATTCTGGTCGTGACAACATGGTAGCAGAGCGCTAGGTTCACGTAGGTCTCACAAGTTAGGGGAAAACCCAATAGAGTGCTGCGGATCGGTACGGAGACGTCTGTATTTATCTTCGGAAGATTATAGGGTGTTAGGAAATCTCTCTTTATTCACCTTCTATCGTGCAGTTGATGGTATACTAAATCTCACTCTTCTATTCTCTCAAAGATGGTGAGGACGCGCATAACCGACGTTCCGGACCCGGGAGGGGCCGCTACCCCGTCATCCGAGGCTGTGGCAGAGGCTGGGGAGGGCACCGACCCGAGGTAAGGGATGAGGGCATTCCAGAGCTGTACTAGTTACACCCCCAGCGGATCCAATAGAGGATCCCGTCACTAAGGAGCAGGGCAAGGTGCCCGCAGCAGATCCTGCCCCTTTGGAATTTATGACAGCGCCAGGATTTCAGGAGGTCATGGGCCGTATGATGCGGTTCATGGACACCATGACTCAGGCTGGTTTACTTCCAATAGATCCGGCCATATCTCAGGCGGGAGGGGGAGCACAAACCCCTACTGTGCAAGCTGTCGGACATGTAACAACAGTATATTGGACCCCCGGTACAGTGGCCGTGGGCGGAGTCCAGCCAGCAGCAGCAACACCTGAGGTCAGACCAGCTGCGGACGGTGATCCATAGAAGTTATTGGACAGGTGGACCAGACTGCACCCTCCTGTCTACGGAGGCGAGAGTCATGAGGATGCACAAGACTTTATCGACAGGTGCAGGGACAGACTTCACAACATGAGAATACTGGAGTCTCATGGAGTTGACTTCACTACTTTTCAGCTAGAGGGCAGGGCCCGTAGATGGTGACAGTCCTATATTCTTGGTAGACCGGTAGATTCCCCTCCCATCACTTGGGAGCAGTTGACCCGGATATTCCTAGACCGATACATTCCACCCTCTGAGAGGGAAGAGCTGCGGTATCATATTGAACAGCTGGAGCAGGGTCATATGTCAGTTACCGACTACGAGGCTAGGTTTTCTTAGCTGTCTCGTCACACACTCATGATACTTCCTACTGGTGCAGAGAGTGTGCAGAGATTTGTATATGGGTTGCATCCAGGTATTGGGGCCAACATGGCCCGAGAGGTGGAGATGGGGGCTCCTTATCAGCTTGTGGTAGAGATTACTCGCAGGATCGAGGGTTATCGATCGAGGAGCAGAGAGAAGGGTCAGTAGGATAAGAGAGCTAGATTTTTTAGGGATTTCAGAGGTGCTCCAGCTAGGGGCAGAGGTCATTTTGGTAGGGGCTAGCCCAGTAGGCCCCCATATTCAGCACCCCCACCACCTCCCTGAGGTGTTCCGGCAAGGCCTTATTTCAGTGCCATGCCGGAGAGTTCTTACCGCCAACCAGCTATTCAGGGTTCCTCCGGCTGGTATTCTGGTCATCAGGGGTATTCCAAACCTTACCTCAGTGCTATGCCCGATAGTTCACATCGCCCTCTGACTATTCAGGGTTCTTCTTCAGGGCAGCATGACATGGTTCCGCGAGGTTGTTATGAGTGTGGGGATCTAGGTCACAAGAAGAGACATTATCCCAGGCTTCGGGGCAAGGCAGTGCAATAGAACCAACCTATGAGATCATCACCAGCAGTTCGGCCACCCAGAGGTGGAGGACAGGCTGGTAGGGATCGTCCCAGAGGCGGAGGACAGGTAGGGGAGCCCAGTCAGCTCCTATTTATTTTAGTGGAGGTCAGTCATTCGGCGCTCCAGCGAAATTCTATGCTATTCCGGCCATATCCGATGCAGTGGCCTCAGATGCCGTGATCACATGTATTATTTCAGTATGCGGTAGAGATGCATCGGTATTATTCGATCCAGGGTCCACTAATTCATATGTATCAACCTTATTTGCTCATTCCCTGGATATTCCTCATGAGTCCTTGGGTACTCCAATTTATGTGTCCACTCCTGTGGGCGATTCTGTGGTCGTGGACCAGATTTATCGGTCCTGTGTGGTTACATTTTGTGGGTTCGAGACTAGAGCGGACCTCCTGTTGCTTGATATGGTTGATTTTGAGGTCATCTCGGGCATAAATTGGCTGTCTTCCTATCATGACCTTCTAGATTGCCATGCCAAGACTATTACTCTAGCCATGCCCGAGTCGCCGAGGTTGGAGTGGAGAGGTTCCTCAATTACCGCCGCTAGTCGGGTTATTTCTTTCCGAAAAGCTCGACATATGGTCAATAATGGTTGTTTAGATTATCTTGCGTATGTGTGGGATACCACTGCCGAGTCTCTGACGATTGGTTCACTGCCATTAGTTCGAGCGTTTGATGATGTATTCCCTTCAGACCTTCCAAGCATGCCACCGAATCATGACATTGATTTTTGCATTGACTTAACTCCAGGCACCCAGCTTATATCTATTCCCCCGTACCGTATGGCTCCGAAGGAACTGAGGGAACTGAAAGAACAGCTCGAGGAGTTGTTGGCTAAGGGGTTTATCAGACCGAGTGTATCGCCTTGGGGTACTCCAGTGTTATTTGTGAAAAAGAAGGATGAGACTATGTAGATGTGTATTAACTACCGCCAGTTGAACAAGGTCACCATCAAGAACAAGTACCCATTGCCGCGTATCAATGATTTGTTTGACCAGTTTCAGGGTGCTCGGGTTTTTTCTAAGATTGAACTGAGATCGGGGTACCATCAGCTGAAGATTCGGGACTCAGATGGCCGGAAGACGACCTTTCGTATGAGATATGGTCATTATGAGTTCCTGGTGATGTCCTTTGGCTTGACTAATGCCCCAACAACATTTATGGACTTGATGAACAAGGTGTTCATGCCTTATATTGATTCTTTTGTCATCGTCTTCATTGATGACATTATGATTTACTCACGTAGCCCAGGGGAGCACGAGCATCATTTGAGAGTTGTGCTCTAGACCTCGCGAGAACAAAAGTTGTATGCTAAGTTCTCTAAGTGTGAGTTTTGGTTGGATTCTGTGGAATTCTTTGGGAATATGGTATCCGGAGAGGGTATTAAGGTTGATCCTAAGAATATTGAGGCAGTTCAGAGTTGGCCACGCCCTACTTCAGCTACAAAGATTAGAAGTTTCTTGGGTCTAGCAGGTTATTATCGCCGATTTGTGGAGGTTTTTCATCCATTACAGCTCCTCTGACTAGATTGACTCAGAATAATGCCCCATTTCGATGGTCCGATGTGTGTGAGGCAAGCTTTCAGAAGCTCAAGACATCATTGACCTCAGCACCAGTTCTAGTGTTGCCTTCCGGTTCGGGGATGTATACAGTTTATTGTGACGCTTTGCGCGTTGGTTTGGGTTGTGTGTTGATGCAGGAGGGGCGAGTTATTGCATGTGCTTCACTTCAGATGAAGGTTTATGAGAAGAATTAATTTGTGCACGACCTTGAGTTGGCGGGGATTGTTCAAGCTCTTAAGATTTGGAGGCACTACTTGTATGGAGTGCCTTGTGAGGTTTATACAGATCACCACAGTTTGCAGCACTTGTTCAATCAAAGGGATCTTAATTTGAGGCAGCGTAGGTGGCTTGAGTTTCTGAAGGATTATGACATCACCATTCTTTATCATCCGGGAAAGGCAAACGTGGTTGCAGATGCCTTAAGCAGGAAGACGGAGAGTATGGGTAGTTTGGCTTTCATTTCAGTAGAGGAGAGACCTCTAGATTTGGACATTAGTCCTTGGCTAATCGCCAGGTGAGGTTGGACCTTTCAGAGCCCAGCCGAGTTCCCGCACGTGTGGTTGCTCAGTCTTCATTATTGGGGGAGATCAAGGCTCAACAGTTTGATGATCCACGCCTGGCAGAGCTGCGGGAGACAGTGGTACAGGGTGGTACCAAGGAGGTTTCCATTGGCGAGGATGGTGTTTTGAGGCTTCAGGGTCGCTTATGTGTCCCTGATGTTGATGGACAGAGGGAGAGGATTCTAGAGGAGGCTCACAGTTCACGGTATTCTATTCATCCTGGTGCTACAAAGATGTACTGTGACTTGAGGTAGCACTATTGGTGGATACGGATGAAGAAAGACATAGTGGAGTATGTGGCTAGATGTCTAAATTGCCAGCAGGTTAAGTATGAGCACCAGAGGCCAGGAGGCTTACTTCAGCAGATGCCTATACCTGAATGGAAATGGGAGCGCATCACTATGGACTTCGTAGTTGGATTGCCTTGGACTTTGCGGAAGGTTGATGCGGTTTGGGTCATTGTGGACAGATTGACTAAGTCGGCACATTTCATTCCAGTAGCCACTACTTATACTTCTGAGAGGTTGGTCCAGATCTACATTCGGGAGATAGTTCGGTTTCACCTTGTGCCTGTGTCCATTGTATCAGATCGAGGTACTCAGTTCACCTCGCATTTCTGGAGAGCCGTATAGAGTGAGTTAGGCATCCAGGTAGAGCTCAACACAACATTCCACCCTCAGACTGACAGGCAGTCGGAGTGGACAATTCAGTTATTGGAGGACATGCTCAGGGCATGTGCGATTGACTTTGGAGGACAGTGGGACCAGTTCTTGCCTTTGGCCAAGTTTGCTTATAATAATAGTTATCAGTACAACATTAAGATTGGTCCATTTGAGGCCTTGTATGGTCGGCGAAGTCGTTCTCCCATCGGGTGGTTTGAGCCTGGCGAGGCTAAGCTTTATGGCACCGATCTGGTGGAGGATGTTTTGGAGAAGGTGAAGTTGATTCAGGAGAGACTTCGCACAACATAGTCCAGACAGAAGAGTTACGCGGATCATAAGGCACGTGATGTATCATTTATGGAGGGAAAGAAGGTTCTGTTGAAGGTCTCGCTGATGAAGGGTATTATCAGGTTTGGGGAGGTTGATTATGAGCTTGCTTTACCTCCCAGTTTATTAGGGGTTCATCCGGTCTTTCATGTATGCATGTTTACCTTTTTCACTGAAAAATTCTATCAAATAGCCATGTTTCAATAATACTTCTACCTCACCTTGAAAAATTCTGCAATCTACAGTTCTGTGTCCATGATCATTATGAAATTCATACCAGAGATTTGGGTTCCTCTTTTTCGGATTCGACCTCATCTCTTTGGGCCATCGTACCTTTATCACCCAAATTTCTTAACACCAAAATTAGTTCGGAGGTACTTATATTAAAGGTATGATCCCCAATTCGCGCATTACCTCTAGGTCGTTGATCTTGATCCCTTCTGGATCTAGATGAGGACGAGCCCGTATCTCTGCTTGGTGGTCCATAATCTGACCTGGTGTTGTTGAACCTGGGACGAGTTTCACGTCCCGATGGTCCCAAGTAAGGATCATACATGTTTTTACCTGATCTCCTGTCTGATTCTGAACGTCTGGATCTGGTATAATATTCCTCTTTCGGACGAGCAATGGTATATTTTTCTATTTGATGTTTAGTACTATACCTGTTATAAACATCGTTCCACGTTGTAGCTGGGAATTCTCTCAAGCTTTCCTTGAGTCTTCTCGTGGCTTCTGAGCTTTTGTCATTTAGATTACTTGCGAATGCCATGGCTGCCCAATTATCAGGCACCCTTGGTAGTTGCATTCTTTCTCGTTGAAACCTGTCTACAAATTCACGAAGTAGTTCCGTGTCTCCTTGTTTTATTTTAAAGATGTCCTCCATCCTTTTCTCGACTTTTTGCGCACCGGAGTGTGCCTTTATGAAAGAATCTGCAAGCTCATCAAAAGAATCAATAGAGTTTTCAGGGAGAAGAGAATACCAGGTTACCGCCCCTTTGGTAAGTGTTTCTCCAAACTTTTTAACTAGGACCGACTCAATTTCTTGTTTTGGTAAGTCGTTGCCCTTCACTCCGATGGTAAAATCAGTCACATGGTAGCGTGGGTCAGTTGTCCCGTCATACTTAGGAACGTCAGACATTTTAAACTTCTTTGGAATAGGTACGGGTGCCGCGCTTGGTTTCCAAGGTTGTTAAGAATATCTATCAACGTCAATGCCTTTGATAACACGTGGTACTCCAGGAATTTGTTCGATTCGATCATTTTGTTCCTTCACCTGTTTTTGCAAAGTTAGTAATAAAGTCTATAATTCAGAGTTATTAGACATACCTGGTCTCGCTTCGAGAGATTCATTAGAAGTATCTCCCCTTCTTGAGTTTGCCAACCTAGATTAAGGATTTTCCATGGTGATGGTATTATTGGGGGTGGTGTCGGTGGTACAGGTAACGCTTCTGGTAATCCCCTCGCAAATTCTTGCAAAGCTTGGCTCACATACTCTGCAATCATTTGGTTTACCCGATCTTGTTCCACCATTTGATCATTATTATCATTGTTGTTATTGGATCTTTCTGGGGATTGTTCCCTTGAACCACGTGGGGTTCCTGAAGGCGATGGAGATGGGGTTCCATTCCTTTGCTGGTTGTTGTCGTTGGAGTTCGACATAGTTCAGAGGATATTGCTTGAAAAGAAAACAAAGATTATCAGATTCCTGGTAACGGAACCAATTTGTTTAACCAAAGAATTGGATTCTTTGCCCAAAGCTATTTTAAGAAGAACACGGGTTTCTGATAACCAAAGAATAAGATTATACTTGTAGGCAAACTTGTAAATGGAAAGCAGTAAGATGCACAAAAAGTAAGTATATTGCAATAGTAGTTCGGATGATCTTTTACAGGTTATATTTTTCTCCCTTATATAGGGAATTTCCAAATAAAACGTGTGCCCTTTTCAGTGATTGGGCATTAATGACTAATTATGACATTAATGTAACGTTACAATGAACAACCGTAATTTTTCCGTGAATGTTGTGTAACGTTTGGATCACTAATTTGAAGATCTCTGAATCTGCCCTTTATTCCGCCCAGATACATTTTGACCGTGTCTCTTCATCTTCTCAATCAGGTTGAAACTTCTGTAGCTAATTAACCCGTGGGTGTGATTTGTCATGCCTCTTTGCCTCATACCTCTTCATAGAGTCCCGTCCAGCTGTCGTGTCTTCATTTCTCCACGTAGACTGTTGAGTCATCGAGATTTATTACACGTGTGAAGCTCTTTTTTACTAATACACGTACACCATGATAGGTTAATAGATGCATCTATGGTTCACATCGTTCGACCCTTCGACATTGCACATTTATTACTATTATGTTGGCCCAGGCCAGACGTCCTTATTCCACTATGCGCATGCTATTTGTTTGATGTTTTTATGACTGTTCAGCTGTGAAATATCCTGGAAGAACGAACAGAAAACTTATAAATTGGTGATTCACCACGTATTTGGATTTTGATTATGATTCGATGTTTATTTCTTTACTATCCATGCTTACCTATTGTCCTCTTTTAAAATATCACCTAAATATACTGTTTAGACCCTAGTAAGGGTCAAGTCAACCTCTCGTCACTACTTCTTCGAGATTAGGCAGGATACTTACTGGGTACATATTGTTTATGTACTCATGATACGCGCTGTACTTAATTGTACAGGTTCTGAGGCAGGTGCATCTGGGCACCAGTCCGCAGCTCGTTCCTGATTTATACATGGTCGAGGCTTCACGGTGAGCTGCTTCTCTTGGCAACTTCCAACAGCACTTTGGAGCTATTCTTTGCCATTTCTGTCTATGCTTACTCAGACAGTAAGACAAACTTTTATTCTTTTGATATTATTCTACTAGATGCCTGTAGACTTGTGACACTAGTTCCTGGCACACACGCTAGTAGACCTTATTTTTGGGTTGTAATCGTTAATTATGACTTCATGATTTTTTTTATTTTGCATAAATTTGCCTAAGTTATCTGTTTCTACTTAATGTCTCAAAACTAAGTTAAACAAGTGTTGAAAATGTTTTGGTAAACTACATGTAACTCATTAGCAGATAATGATGTTGGCTTGCCTGACTGCGGTGTTGGGCGCCATTGCGACCTGGGCTAGGATTTGGGTCGTGACAACATGGTATCAGAGCACTAGGTTCACGTAGGTCTCACAAGTTAGAGGCAAACCCAATAGAGTGCTGCGGATAGGCAGATGCGTCTGTATTTATCTTCGAGAGGTTATAGGGTGTTCGGAAATCTCTCTTTATTCACCTTCTATCGTGCAATTGATGGTATACTGATCACGCTCAACTATGTCTTATAGAAAGACTAAACGGGCGTTGCAAATATAATCCGGGGTATTATGCCCAGAGTCGATCCCACAAGGAATTAACGTATCAATCAAGCCGTCAGAATACTAAACTTTTACTTAAATCAACTTTCTAAGGAATTATGAATATCAATTGGTAATGTTTTACTACTTCTACTGAACAAAATTAATAAACTAAAGATTAACTAACAATGCAGTGTAAACAATTATAATAAAGGTCTAAGGTTNTCTCTCAAGTAATTATGATAATTTACTAGACGCACTCTCTCAAGTTATGCTAGCTAGATTGCATTACATTTCACTTTAGATTGCACCCGAGGTATCGTTATTTCTAATCCGACCTCTAAACCCTCGGTTATGACTTTCGTCTATACTCCGGGAGTGATGTTGTTCATACAACTACCTAAATATGCACTCTCTCTCAAGTAGATACATAATAAATAGGCACAGCTAATTGAGGGCCCTTCAATCAACTACAACAAGAACGTAGTTGAACAAATAGAGATTAACAACCAACCAAACTATATTAATATCACAATAAGTTCATCCCCAACGGGTTCCACCAAAACCTTAGATTAAATAAATTAGCTACTCATGCTCATAGTAATCAAATCCAAAATAACTTGCATAACTAAATTACAAAGTAAGGAATAAAGGATATAAAAATCAATGTTTTGATCTTCTGAGTAGTGTTACACAATCTCCTCTTGTCTCTAATGGCAAAAGTTTTTCAAAGTTGTGTTTTTGGGTCTATTTATATGTTTTGGGACAAACCCTAAACATGTAGGATACAACTAGTCAAACCGGGAAACACTTAAAACCTTTAAAACTTAGACTGGCTTGGACTGAGGACCAGGTGTTATAGGCCAAACGCCTGGGTAACGCCTTGTGTTAGGGCCCAAACGCCTGGCTAGGCCAGGCTTTACAGCCCAAACACCTGTCAAACGCCTGGCTAGGCCAGGCTTTACAGCCCAAACACCTGGCTATAGATAGGTTCACTCCTTTTTGACTCTTGAGCGTATTTTTGACGTTTATGCATCCATTTAGCTCCGCTTCCATCTTCAATTCACCTACACATGAAATAGACTCCATTATGCACACACAAAGTGTATTTTTATCATTAACGCACATAAAATGTAAGGCACATAATGCATTGAACCATGAATTCTAGCCACACATCAACACCCCACACTTAAACATTTGTTCGTCCTCGAGCAATTAAACTACACCCATGAACACAACTTATTAAGCAAATCCCTTAACGCGTTATACCAAGAATTTTTACAATAGTTTAAGCATAAAGGTGTGACATCCTCGCCTCAATAATCGACTCACATATACCATGCTTTATTCACAATTCACTCACTACTCTAACATAGAGGTCAACAACATTACCTTTCCCTCATGATTCATGTTCCCTCACCAAATCAAAGAGCTAGTTGCACACACAATGAAATTAAATAACACTTAGGAACTCAAGATAGAAAGAATTCACTCACGCTCAGAAATAATATTCATATGCCACAAAAGATGCACCATAGGCTTGCCCGTAGTGTACTACTCTTCTAATCGAGCTCATTCAGTCTAGGATCAAGTAAGACTTTATTTGGTTGTAATGTAGGCTGCGGGACGGGTAGGATATATTTAGATATAAGAGTGACCTCCCTAAGAACTTTAATACATATACTTTAGCATTCAACCTCAAACTTATATTAAGCCAAACTCTACCTTCACCTCAATGTGTATTACCCCATGCTTCTTTAAGCACAATTACATTAAGAGTCACCACTTGTCAAGGAATATATATATTTTTTCACACAATAGAACTATATTTTTTTTTTCTTTTTTTTTTCTAAGTGACTCTTACTTTTTCAAAACAATGCACCTTTCTCCTTATTTCAATTGTTCCCCTCAAAAACCAACCTACCACCCCACACTTTAACTTTTCCATACTTCATCACATTTCCAGTGCTTACGAGAGGTGACAAGGTTCAAGTATATGATCGATTCAAACAAAGGGGTATGGTTTGTAATGTGGTTGCCAGAGAAACTGGATTATAGACTCAACGGGGTTAACTACGATACATAAATTAGGCGGGTAAAATGTACACAGCTGGCTAAACAAAGAAACGCTTATATCACTTCCAAGACTGAACAAAACTACTATTTCGCTTTGCACACACACGGGGCAAGTTCTAGACATCAAATGCAATGCACAAAATAACATACAAACCTAACACACACATGGCACATAACTCACTCTGGATTGGATCTATCACGACACTTCAGTCAAAGCAGTTAAGCAAATTTAAGAATCCACGATTTAAGGTATTTATCCTAGAGTCAAAAAATTGAGCCTAAGCATCACAACGAAAGTACTGACTATTCTAAAGGCATCACAAAGTTCCGAGATATTGCTATGATTAATTTCTCAACCATGTGGTTACTACTCCTAAAAATTAAAAACTACCTACACCCGGTTCACTTAAAAACCCTTGGAAAAGAACCGTGGTCCAAAGAAAAACCAAGGGGGAATTACTACACTACCTAAAACAAAAATATTTTTGGTATTTTCTTTAGAATTACTTCCCTCAAGAGAACTGTCTAGGAGATCCATCGTCGGGAAGAGTCCACATATTTCTAACTTTTTTTTCTTTCTGTTTTGTTCTACCTAAAATAAAAAGACTAACAGAAAAAGCTACAAAACTTACAAAAAAGAAAAACTTACTAACAGGAAAAGCTAAAACTACTAACAAGAAAGCACACTAAACACAACAAACCACAACAAATATGTAAAACACCCAACACTTAAATCATGCAATGTCCTCAGTGCATCACATATAGACAAAACAAGAAGTAAAAGTAAGGTGCAAGAAACTCCCTGATGAAGCAGCATTGACATCCTCTCCATTAGTTTTGCTTTCCATGC
Organism: Nicotiana paniculata; assembly: GCA_005239505.1. Lineage (NCBI taxonomy): Eukaryota > Viridiplantae > Streptophyta > Magnoliopsida > Solanales > Solanaceae > Nicotiana > Nicotiana paniculata. Next base: position 4,174 of record ML347763.1, on the reverse strand, counting down.
TCCTTCGAACAAATACTTGAATCACTATATGCCTCAACTTTGAACTTATGAATTGGACCCCATGTTTTGATTCTGCTCTATGATCATGCTACTGGGGTGGTGGAATGAATCTGACTGGCCCAATAAAACAATGTAGTAATCTGCGCTTCTTGGCCTTTCAATGAGATGTGTATTCCCGACTTTCTAGCAAGAGGAATTCTAGAGTGTAAGCATCTTGTTCCTTATTCCGTGGATCCTCAAGTGGTTCAGATGACTCTATTTTCATATCTTCATCCAAACACAATGTGAACAAATGCTTGGAGTGTGTACCAATGCTATCAACACCCTCAACACTACTGACACTAGGTTCAACAAAATACGTATCATCAATGTCCTTGGTTAACTCTAGTATCTTTTATACCACATTGACATCCTCAAAATCCAGTCTGCTTGATTGTTGGTGTTCTACTTTGGCCTTCTCCACTAGCACCTCCTGTACGTCATCATCCATGGGTTCTTTGTTCCTATTAACTAGATAAGGTGGCAGTGGTTTCAGTTCTAACCTAGGTGGTTCTTCAACAGACGGCTTGGACGTCAGGCTCTCTCTTTTATCTAAGTGTAATGACTCAAACTCGAGAGCCTTCTGCCAGACCCCTTTTTCTTCAAGTGCTAACACCCAATCTGCCAGCTCTTCACCGTTCATATCATCTAGATTCATAAAAAATGCAATCAAAGTGTCCCCAACAGTCAGGGATGCATCATCTACTTCTGGGATCACGTTCACGACATCAATAAGAGAGCAGTTGGCAAACTCACTTGGTCACCTTATAGACTTCTACACGTTGAATGTGATTTCTTCATCATTGAGCCTCATCTTAAGTTCACCAGTCTCACAATCGATGAGGGCTCTGCCTGTGGCCAAGAATGGGCTTCCCAAGATTATGGGAATTTCCTCATCCACTTTACAATCTAGTATCACAAAATCAGCAGGGAACACAAACTTCCTCACTTGCACCAATACATCATCCAGAATGCCTGACGGTCTCTTTAACGTCTTGTCAGCTAGCTGCAATAACATTGAAGTTGGTCTGGCTCTACCAATCCCCAATCTTTTATATATGGCCAGCGGCATCAGATTAATGCTGGCCTCCAAGTCACATAGAGCTTTGGCGAAAGCTAAGTTTCCAATGGTTCAAGGAATTGTAAAACTCCCTCGGTCAGACAACTTTTCAGCAATAGGACGCGTCACCACCGCACTACAAGTCTGAGTAAGGGTGACAATAGCTAGATCTTGGAAGTCAAATTTTCTGTACATCAAGTCCTTCATCATTTTAGCGTAACTAGGAATTTCCTTCAACACATCAATCAATGGGATATTTACCTGTATTTGCTTTAGCATGTCTAAGAACTTTTTGTACTGTTCATCCTTTTGGTATTTGGCCAGCCTCTGAGGGAATGGAGCTGGCGGTCTCTTTTTTCCAGTGATTTGGGACTTTTCTTTCTCAGCCACCACCTGAACTACCGGCTCCTGGGCTATCTCCACTTATTTTTCAGTCTCACTCCGTGCACTGGATTCTCCTTCAGTAGGTTGCACTGTTACCTTGGTCAAGTTTGTTGAATCATCAAGTTCAATCGACATGGGTACCAGTGTCTCGGCCTGCCTGCTTTCACGAGCTCTCTCCAGTTCCAAGTCTAAGTCCCTGCCGTTGCGGAGACTCACTGCCATCAGCTGCCTTGGGCCCTGGTCCGCAGGATTTACCTGAGTATCTGCAGGAAAAGTCCCACGAGGACGATTGTTCACTACCATATATATCTGTCCCAACTGTACTTCAATATTTTTAATAGCTGCATCATGTACATCTACTCTCTCACTGATTTTGGAATTTGACCCAATAACCTGCTGCATCATAGCTTCTAACCTGGAGAACCCATTTTTTGCCTTCCCCCCTGTTGATGCTGAGGAGGGTAGTATGCTTGTTGTTGATTCTGATGGTTATAACCTTGTGGATTCTGATATGGTGCTGCATTACCTTGTGGTCTCATGACACCCATGTTTCCACTGTTCTGCTGTTAGTGAGGTGGTCTATACGGTTGAACTTGCTGACCCCAGTTCTGCCCCCTTTGTCTCTGGCTTCCATAATTCGACGCATAATTCATGTTTTCTGGATAAGGAGGGTGATCGCATTCTGCATTCCACTGATTACCAAATGGTTGACTAATGCAAGATGTGAATAATCCCCCATTGGTTGTATCAACGATGTGTACCTGCTGCTTTTTCCCTGATTCCTCCACCTTCTTAGTTAATATGCTCATCTGTGTTATCAAGGTGGCCACGTTCTCTGCAATAGTATTGGATAGATCGAAGGGCACTGAGTGAACGACAAGAATAATGGGTGCATTCCTGGTTGTCCATCCTGAATTCTACGCCATTTTATCAAGCAAGATCTGACTTTCTCTCCATGTTTTGCTTAAGAATGCTCCACCAGTTGAAGCATCAACATTTGCCTTTACAGTATCAGCCAGACCCATATAAAAATGCTGCCCCAACATCTGCTCAGGAATACCATGGTGTGGACATATAACCAACATTCCTTTAAATCGTTCATATGTCTCCTGCAGTGTTTCAACTGGTTTCTGTCTGAAGCTCAAGATTTCATCAATTTGTTGAGCTATTTTTTGGGTGGATGAAATTTGTTCACGAAATGTCTTAATAACTCCTCCCATGTGGTAGTGGAATTGATGGGGAGTGAGTTTAGCCAAGTCTGGGCTGCTCCAGTCACTGAGAATGGAAACAACAACAGTTTTATTGCCTCCTGAGTGACGTTTGGTTGTCTTTGTGTTTTGCAAATCGACAGGAAATTCTTCAAATCCTGTTGGGGGTCTTCGATGTATGACCCTGAGAATAGCCCCGTGTTCTGCAACAAGGGCATCATATAATCTGGAAAAATTCAGCCTGTATTTGAGGGACTAGTATTGAAGTGGCCAAATTCTCTGCTGTGGGTTGTGCCCAGTCATATAAAGGAGTCTCTGCTCCTATCTTCGCAACTGGGTCTACCACATCATCCCCATTGTTGTTCCTGTTGTTTGGATCTTCCATGTCGGGTTCAAGTTGTTCAATTGATGGTTGTTCTTTGCTTTTCCGGCTGGTCTGATTTAGGGCCTTGAAATCTTTCTCGGGGTCTGATAAGGCTTGAAATACTTCACCAGTTCTCGATGAGTTTCTAGGCATGCACCTGTACAACCAAGTTAGAAAATGTTAAACTTTCAATGTATAAATGAAAATTGACTATATTTTAGAATTTTGTATTTCTTCCAACTCCAATTGATAACACCGTTAATTCCCCGGCAACGGCGCCAAAATTTGATCACGCTCAACTATGTCTTATAGAAAGACTAAACTGGCGTTGCAAATATAATCCGGGGTATTACTCTCAGAGTCGATCCCACAGGGAATTGACGTATCAATCAAGCCGTAGGAATACTAAACTTTTACTTAATAAACTTTCTCAAGAATTATGAATATAAATTGGTAATGTTTTACTACTTCTACTAAACAAAATTAATAAACTAAAGATTAACTAACAATGCGGTGTAAACAATTATAATAAAGGTCTAAGGTTATGGTTTCCCCCGTCGGTCAACTTCTTTCTTGGATACTTCCTATAGTGNGATTGCATTACAGTTCACTTTAGATTGCACCCGAGGTATCGTTATTTCTAATCCAACCTCTAAACCCTCGGTTATGACTTTCGTCTATACTCCAGGAGTGATGTTGTTCAAACAACTACCTAAATATGCACTCTCTCTCAAGTAAATATGATGCGTGGCTAGAATCCATAGTTTTAAGCATCATGTACCTTACATTTTATGTGATTTTGTTATAAAAATACACGTTATATGTGCATAATGGAGTCTATTTCATGTGTAGGTGAATTGGAGATGGAACCCGAGCTAAAATGGGTGTATAAATGTCAAAAATACACTCAAGATTCGAAAAGGAGTGACCTCGGCCATAGCCGAGCGTTTTACCTCAAAAGCCTGGCATAACCAGGCGTTAGCTGGGCGTTTCAGCCCAAACGCCAGCCATACCCAGGCGTTAATGGGGCGTTAGAGCCCAAACGTCTGGCCTACTCAGGCTTTAGCTGGGCGTTTGGGGCTTAACGCCTAGGGTCCCTGGTCCGGTAAATTCCGAGTT
>ML347760.1:0-204927 GCA_005239505.1 Nicotiana paniculata | reverse complement strand
GGTTGTGGTGACGAATAACTCAGTAAGCTATAGTTTATCTCCACAGTGTCATGTTAAGTTGCACTTACAATGGAGTACGATACATTGATATCGTTGTTATGTAAATAAATGAGTGTGAGCAAACGTTCGGAGAATATTAAAGTAACCGGAAGATATCTGTATTCTGTCACTCCGCAAGAGATTGCTTGTTATGCTGAGTTTAACATCGAGGATGATGAAACTCTGAGAGATTTTTGGAGGACTCCGGATGAATACCGGGAATTTATTATGAAAAAAATGTACATTAAGGATGAAGACGTTCGCAATAATGAGGTTGCGCAAAGTAGGGATATCCCTCAATTATCGAGTGGTTATTTTGGAGCAGTTTTAGCCGAACAGGTTCGGGTGAAAGAGTTTGGCCGATCTAAACATATCTCCACAGGAGAATGAGGAGCGAGGAAATAATTTCTCACCTAGTTTACATAATCCACTAGCTGAGTGATAAACTTCAAATTTCCTTTGTATTACGATGTTTATTTTTTGTATTGAATTTGTATTAACACTCATATATTCCACGGAGAGTACCGTCCATATATGAATTTTACAAGTTATGAACCAACGCCCAGTTGGAATATGGCTAGTTTTGCTGTGTTGGATCATGGTGGTCCATCGGGGAGTCATCATCAACAGGATAATATCCATCATGGGATATCAACACATTATGATTTCTAAGTGAAGCTATAAAACTATATGTAAATTTTGGATCAATTTGAGTAACTCATTATTTTATTGGTTGTGCACTGAAAACGAGAAACTTGAAGATCTATCCTTACTCAATTGCCTGAAGACGACATATTTAATCGAGATCTGGCAGACGCGCAGAGTTAGGAAGAGAATAGTGATTATGACAACAATGTTGAAGAGTCTGGAGATGACACACCCTTCCCTGATAAGGGTGATGATGAGGAGGAAGAGAATGTTGAACCTGATTTGACGAGGGAGCATGCTCCACCTCCCGTTACACCAAGAGTGTACGAGTCTACTGTACCGTTTCATTCAAGGGATATTCCCTACCTTGATCATTTTCCAAGTATGCCGGATGTGGATGCCCTTACAAGGGATCTAGACGAAATTCGGACAACAATGTGGGATGAATCTAGAGCAACGGTGATGTCAAAGGACATGCTTTTTCCTGATAAAGTGCGCCTAAGCAGGACGGTGCGAATGTACAACATAAAAGAGTATCGTGAGATCGTGGTTCATGAGTCATCTCCGGGTGTATACAGGGTTATTTTCCATATATGGTTTACGGGTTGTAATTGGATGTTGCGTGCGAGGAAGAAACAAATATGTGGGTTATGGGTAAATACATTGGCACCCACAATTGTGAAATGGACACATTCAGTGGGAATCATTTTAACTTAAATGTTGACTTGATTTCTCTTGTATTGATTCCACATATTGAAGCGTCCATAAGGTACAATATCAAATAGTGTATAACATATGTCCACCAGGAATATGGGTGTACCTTATCAAAAGAAAGGCATTTCTCGGGCGCATACATGCGTTTGAAATTATTTATGGTAACTGGGATAAGTCCTTTGCATCTCTACCTAGGTACATGGCCGCATTGCTACAGTTTAACCCCGAGACTGTTGTTGAATGGAATCTTGAGCGGAGTCTGGGAATACCAGAACATATATTCAGATATATGTTTTGGGCATGTAAACCAGCAATTGATACTTTTGTGCATTGCCGACCCGTAATATCTATAGACGCCACTCATGTCTATGAAAAGTATGATATTAAGTCGTTGATCGCTATTTCAGTAGATGCTAATGGAGGTATATTTCCACTAGCTTTGCTATTTGTGCCAATGAAAGACAAGAGACATGGACGCTATTTTTGTACCACTTGAAGGAGCACGTTGTCAGACAGCGTTCAGGTAGTTGTCTAATATCCAATCGACATGGTGGTATTTTAAGTCCGGTACAAAATTTGTGTGCATGGCAGGAACCGTATGCCTACCACCGTTATTGTGTGAGGCACCTGAAGGCAAATTTCCAGAAGGCACATCCAAACATAGATTTGCATGATTTAATGTGGATGGCTGCAACAGATCACCAAGAGTGTAAAATCAGGAGATGAATAAAATTGATTAGGAAGGAAGACCAAGGAGCCTATCGTTAGTTGATGCGACATGAGCTTGGCAAGTGGACATTAAATGCGGATGGTGGCAGAAGATAGAGAATCCTGACTACAAATACGGAGTCTTTCAATGGGTTATTGAAGTCTGCACGTGGATTGCTTGTCACTGCCATGGTGCGAATGTTATTCAAGCAGATGGCGGAGAGGTTTGTTAAAAGGGCTAGAGGTGAATCATCATTAATGGAAAAGGGTGTTGAATTTATGCCAATACCAATGAAAAGATTTGAGAAATACAGGAAGCGAGCACATTTTCATTCATTTTTGCAGTATTGCAATGAGCAAAATATTTTTGAAGTTTGCACCGCTATCCATCACAACCGGGGGTATAATATACATACCTTCAATGAATCCAGAAGGTTATGCTCCTGTGAAAAATGGTTCATCTATCACATGTCGTGCTCATATGCCATAAAGTGCTTTCAACACACATGTTTCTCTGCAACGAGGTACATTGATAAAGAATATAGTGTTTCTTCATACTTAAACACCTATAGTGGACAGTTGCAGCTAGTGGGTGCCAAGAATTGTTGGCCGCTGGAACCATTTAAAATGGTGTCTAATAAGGAGTATTTGCGTCAACGACAAGTGCAAAAAAGAATGCGTATACAGAACCAAATGGATGTTGGTGATACCGTTTATGCCCATATATGTGGCATATGTTCGCAAACAGGAAAAATCGTCGTAAATGTCCTTCAGCTAGTTTGGGTAACAGTGGTAATTTAGCTCCTGGTGGAAGTTCATCTAATGTGCCCAATTATCACGGATACACGTAGTGTTTTGTTTCTGTAATTTGTTGTAATAAGTGTATGTACATGTTCATCTTGCAGAATGTATGAAATAAATTTATGTTTTCGTTGGTGTTAAGTCTTATTGATATTTAACATTAATACATCAGTACAACAATTTAACACACTCCAAGAAAAAAAACAAGTATCATTCACCATTATCATCGTTGTCTGGCACTGTTTCATTGTTACTGTCTTCATCTTCTCCGTCAACATCGTGTACGCACTCTTCGGGACCGAGGGCATCATAATCTAGGCCCCAATTGACACACATTTCTCGTATTTTATCGCCATCATCAATAAGACCACTTGCTTTATTTCTACAACAATATGGGAATCCAACGTCTGTGGTAGAAACTTAGGTAGTCCATCCCACTCGGCAACTGTTGGGAAAATAGGATAATCATCGTCTCTATGCAATTTTTTCATTTTATGATAAATCCCAGTACTGATCCTCCGCTCCTCCCAGGAAGTTAAGATCATCCATTGCATGATGAACATCTAGTGCCTTTTCCATCTATAGAATCTCCTTAATCAAATGCTGAATCACTTATGGTTCATCTTTGTGTGTGTTTGTTAGGAAGGTTACAGACAGTGCTTGTGGTACAACAAGCCCATGCAAACAACATAGTACTTCATAATCACATCGTTTTGAATAAAGGGGGACCCACTATAGTTTTTCGCCCCAAATTTTCATACCTTCGGGCTTTGTAGAATGTGCTTCGCCCTCAATAATGTGCCCTGCAACTTTGAGATCAGTATGTATATTAATAGGCTTATTTTCCAAGGGACTCAGAATACCATACTACTTCTCATCAACCAAGTCAGTATAGCAACCAAGCATATTTATTTCAAGGTAGGGATCGATTTTAGGACGTGTTCCATGGGGATCTGTTGAACTACCTTCACCCTTCTGCCTCTTTTTGAACCACTTATTAAATGCTAGTGACATTTTTTAAATGGATGTTGTAATGTTTCTTCAAATTATCTTTGAATACAGATGTCTTGGTCCGGTTTAATAAGATGACTTGCAACCCTAAAGAATCATTATCACACAAAACGTAGCACGATGCCAATATGCGCTATGTGTGCTGTCTTGTCGATCTGAAAAAGCTGTCGTTCTGGAAAAGCTGTCTCGTACCCTAAAGAATCATTATTACGCGCAACATAACACAACACCAATATGCGTTATGTGTATTGTCTTGTCGAGCTGAAAAAGCTGTCGTTCTGGAAAAGCTGTCTTGTACCCTAAAGAATCATTATCACGCACAACATAGCACGACACCAATATGCATTATGTATAATTGTCTTGTCAAGCTGAAAAAGCTGCTGTTTTGGAAAAGTTGTCTTTTACCCTAAAGAATCATTATCACACCAAGCATAGCACGAAACCAATATGCGTTATGTGTTTTTATCTTGCCTATAAAATCCTAGTGCATGTTAGATATTATTTGCGCATAACCAAAACAAATAGAAAAACTTTCCATAGATTTTTCATTCTTCTTGCATTAAGAAATGTCTGGATACAATGAGGTACCAAGGTGTTATTGTGGCTAACGTGCGATTTTGAAGTCATGTTGGTCAAATATTAATGTGGGGCGCAGACGCTGGATATGTCAACAACTTGTAACTTATTATTTTGGAAAAAATGTTTGTTAATATTTTTTATATAAAATATTAACTATAAGTGGTTGAAGCAGAGGATAATGGGCGATAGTGACTAAGCAAACACATGTATGTGTTGAGTGTAGTATTTTATCTTTATGTTTTCTGTGTCATGTATTTTCATTTTGTACCGAATTTAAATTATGTTAAGTTGCTATGTTTGTATTTGTGTTGTAGTATTAAACTAATAAATAACCCGAGAAATAAAAACACAATGCGCATATAATGTAAACCATAAATACTGTTGCTATTACTGACTGAATGTCATATATACATATAATCAAAAAATGTCAATGTGTCTCACAACCTGTATGCTTTAAAGCATTGGCTGGCCTGAGGCACATCCCATCTCACCCGACTACACTATTAGGATCATCCCGATCACATCGCCTCTTTATTGGAGGATGCACTGCAGCATGATCGTCAGTAAGGGTGGCAGGCTCGGAGAAGGGGCCATTGGTCCAGCAATAACCTACAAAATAATAAGATATTTTAGTATATGAAATATACATTAGTCATGTACGTGTTGGCTAAAAAAATTTAAAATGTCTTACTATGGTCTTGGCGGGCTCCTGAATATAATCATACATCTCAGGCATGTCAATATTGCACAAAGTGGCCTCCGTGACAGGCGAGGTATGCCTTCAAAAAAAGAAAAAAAATGCTTTAGATATTTATGACTAATCAATGAGATAAAACAAATATAAATAATAGTAATACAAACTAACCAAATCCTGTGAAAGATCCTCAGCATCCCTCGATGATGAGCCGTAACTCCGTCGGCGCTCACTATCTACATGTCGTGTCGAACGAACATCAGAACCTGTCGATCGCTCTGGAGGACTAGGAAAATAGTGATCCCACTCCTGTCACGTAATGGTCGTGCCCGCGATCAACAATGAAGCTAACGGGGTCACCTACGAAGTCCTTGGAGTAAGCTGAAGGCTGAATGACGCCATATCACTGGGAGCATGGTCTGGCTCATGGTGGTCACTCGGCTGACCAACTCCAATATCCTTAACAAGTGCCTCAATGCCCCGTTGCTAGGGACCACATCCTCGCCGAACCCCACAACCTTGTGGGACACTCTTACCTCTCTGGGCACGCCTGCCACGTCGACCACATTCAGGTTCCATTGCTGGCCCACGATGGTACTGCTCTGACGACACATAATCAACCTCGTATCCTAAGCACTCATCATCTCGGGCTCGCCTCAATGTCCGAGAAGCCAAATCTGTAACCTTCCGGCAATACTTGTGCAAAGTGGACGCTTTTTCGCCAGTATGTTGATGCATCTATAGTCTCAACTAGTAGAACAGATGCAGGCCAATAGCCTGCACAACATGTAAAATATTAATTATGGAACGCTAGTTTATCATGCCTCCCGGCGTATGGAACATACCGATTGCCAGCACGATGAACAGGATTCCCGATGAGAAGTCGGGTACCGTTGCGGTACCAACCCATATACTCATGCTCACCATCCGTACGCTCAGGTGGAGGGGTGGCAGAATCAGGTCATGCCGCTTTTCTTAAATCTCGATTTGCGCCTCTAGCCATGCCACATATGTCTGGTCAACCCAGGAACGATCATCCCGCTGGTAATGTGTCCTATGCAAAGAAGGCAGAGTAGGTACAAGGTGCGGTCAACAAAACTAGCGAAGGACTCGCTCAATGGCATGATGCTCGAAAATATTAAGACACATCAACGGGGCGGAAGAGCTTCACATAATTCAGCCGGTCGAGCAATAATCGGGAAAACCAGCTATTAGCTCGTCGCTGTATGGAATCCAAATGAACTATTAAGTAAAAACAGGAATCGTGAGTATACGTAACACATATAAAGCCAGGCCAAGTAAACTTAAGTATATATTTGCCTGCACGCCCTCCAGCAAATCCAACAAATCCCTGCAATACGAGAGATTATGTCGAGCCTCGTACTCGCGTTCGTATCCTCGCCTATCAAACCACCTCCTAGCTAAAGGAAGAAACGGTGGAGGTAGTGTATCCGGAGCGATGGGTGGTAGAGGTGGCTGCGACTGCAGGAACCACTCCCAGGTCCAAACCTTGGACTTAAAATTTAAGGTATATTTTTACTATGTATGTTATAATTATGAAAATAATTGACTTTGTTTTCACCTGCAGTAGCGGCAAAAATTCGGCAACGTCTCGCTGGGTGCTAATGCTTGCCCGACACATCTGCCTATACAAGAACAGCTGCAACCCAACTGTAACCAGGTAAATCATCTAGCCGCTCAAGATGATGAATAAATCTCAAACTGACTAGGTTTCACGAAGTGTTCGGGAACAATACCCCTCCAAACATAAGCAACATCAATTGCATGCATCGCCTCCAGATGCAGCCGGATGGAAGTCAATTGCATAAGACTATCCCTAACCAATGCAGCCTCCTCCGATGGCTGAAAATCAGTGAGCCGCTCAACATCTCTAGGTGCTGCAATCCCGCATAATCTCTGAGAGCATGCGATAAAGCTACAACATGTCTATCAACCGGAAGCCCATACAGAACCTCCACATCCTGAAACGTGATAGTAGCCTCGCCAATGGGTAAATAAAATGTGTGCGTCTCCGGTCGCCACCGCTCTATCAAAGCCGTGATCAATGACCAATCCAGCTGCAACCGGACGATCTCAATAATCCTATAGTAACTCGTATCCTGAAAGCGTCTGACTATACGGTGATGGATATGGTGGACCCTAAGAAAATCCCACATATCGTCTACTCGTGTAGCACAGAACGTCTGGGCTAATACTTGCCCCTCCTATATGTACGAAGAATTATGCTCGGCCTGTAAAACCAGTAGCTCTAGCGATGCAGGTGCGGGATAGACATGCAAAACCTCCATGAAAACTAATTCAAATTGAGAAATATTAATTAAAGTATTTTTATTTTTTCATTGCTTAACATCTTCAAATATATTGCAGTAGCTTTAATATCAAAATTTATTCGATATTTTTACTATATTGAAGGTGTCACCCATGAAGGGTGTTATGCTGTTTAGGAAGAGGGGCAAGTTGAGTCCCCGTTTCGTTGGGCCTTTTGAGGTGCTTCAGAGGGTTGGAGAGGTGGCTTATGGACTTGCCTTGCCACCTAGCTTGTCGAGCGTGCATTTGGTATTTCATGTTTCCATGCTTCGAAAGTATGTTGGTGACCCGTATCATGTTTCGGACTACAGTTCGGTTCAGCTAGAGGGTGATATGTCATATGAGGTGGAGCCAGAAGCTATTTTGGGTCGTCAGGTCAGAAGGTTGATGTCTAAGGATATAACTTCAGTGAAAGTGCAGAGGAGAGGGAAGTCGGTGGAGAAGTCCACCTTAGAGACCGAGCGGGAGATGCGGAGCAGATATCCCCACCTATTTGAGGCTCCAGGTATGTTTCTAGACCTATTCGAGGACGAACATTTGTTTAAGGGGGGAGAATGTAATGACCCAGCCAGTCGTTCCAAGAGTTTAGCCTGTTTTCCCCATTTCTACTTCATGCTTGTTTGGTTAAGCTCTTTTGTGTTGCGTTGGGTTGATTGGTTCGGGTTCGAAATGGTTGTGGAGAGAAATGAAACACTTAGTCTCTTAAGTTGGTGATTTAGTTGGAAAAGTCAACCTGAAGTTGACTTATAGGTAAATGATCTGGAATGTGGTTTTTGTGGCTCTGATAGCTTCATTAGGTGACTTGGAACTTAGGAATGTGTTCGGAATGTCAATCGGAGGTCCGGAGTAGAATTAGACTTGAATTGGCGAAATTGGATTTTTGGTGATTTTCGGTCGGCAGTGGAAAATTAGCTATCGGGTTCGGAATGGAATTACGGGAGTTGGAACAGGTCCGTAGTGTCATTTGGGATGTGTGTGCAAAATTTCAGGTCATTCGGACGTGGTTTGGGTAGTTTCAGCATCATTAGCGAGTTTCAGAAGTTTAGAAATCCTTAGGCTTGAATTTTGGATTTGATTTGGTGTTTTGATGTTATTTTGAGTGTTCCTAGGGTTCGACTAAGTTGGCATATTGATATATGACTTGTTAGTACTTTTGGTTGAGGCCCCGAGGGGCTCGAGATTAATTTCGGATGATTTTTGAAGGTTGGAAGTTGGAAGAATACAGCAAATTGGCCGCTACTGCAGGCCTTCTAGTAAGGCCGCACCTGCAAACGGGGAGCCGCAGGTGCGAAGGCGCTGGTGCGGAGGTAGGGAATCTGGCCTGGGAGCACAGGTGCGGAAGTAGGATTGCACCTGCGGCCTCGCAGGTGCGTGTAGAAGATCGCAGATGTGAAAATTGGCTTTAAGTGAGAATCCGCACCTGCGAGGAATCTTCCACAGGTGCGGCGCCGCAGATGCGTGCATGGGGTCGCCGGCGCGAGATTGCTGGGCAGAACCTATATAAAATTTCCTTCGTGAATTCACTCATTTCTTCATCATTTTTGATGGATTTTGGAGGTTAGAGCTGGGATTTCAAGGGGGAATCAAGTGTACACAGTAAGGTAAGCTACATGGACCTTGTATCTTGCGTTTATTACGATTATTCCATTGTTTAATCATGTTTTAGTGGAGAAATTTGGAAGATTAGGGCTTGAAATTTGAGAGTATATATTGGGGATTTGAGGTCCGATTTTGATGTATTTGGTATGTATGAACTCGTGGGAGCGTAAGGATTTTAGTTTTGGTGATTTTTATCAGAATCCGAGACGTGGTCCCGGGGGTCGGGTTTGGCAAATTTCGGCATTTTTGTTGTAAATTGGTTATTTTCGAGTGGGATTTGTTCCTTTAGCATATTTTGATGATATGAATATGTTTTGATTAGATTCGGGGCGCGTTGAGGCCGAGTCGAGGGGCAAAGGCATTGCGGAGTAGGTTTTCTTCCAGTTTGAGGTAAGTAACGAATGTAAATCTAGACCTGAGGGTATGAAACCCCGATATTTAGTATTGTTTTGATAAATGAGGTGACACACATGCTAGGTTATGGGCGCGTGGGCGTGCAACGGTAGGGATAGTGACTTGGTCCGTCCCGTAGCGATTATTAAGCCGCGTATTTGATTTGAAATCATATGACATTTCGTATTTTAGAGATTTATACTATATCTTGGGCTGTATGCCATGTTTGGGGCCTTGTGCCGACCTGTTTGGACCCTCAGGGGTGTTTTACTACTATTCTCACACTATTTTTGATAGAAAATATAACCTTAGCCATGATTTATACTTGTTCATTGTTCATTCCTGTTTATCACCCTATTTTCAAACAAATGAAAGATATTTTGGGCTGAGTCCCCGTGATTTGTGGTGAGTTGCCTGAGTGGCTTGTGAGGGTGATGACTGAGCGAGGCCGAGAGCCGGATTTGTGAGGATAGTGATGGATCGGGCTGCATACCGCAACACTATGTGTGTGTGTGTGTGTATATATATCGGGCTGCATGGCGGAACGAGATATATTGGATCGGGCTGCATGCCGCAATGATATATATATTGGAACGGGATGCACACCGTATCGATATAGCGCTTGGGCTGAAGGAGCCCCTCCGGAATCTGTACACCCCTAGTGAGCGCAGTCGACTATATATATATATCGGGCTACACGCCACAATGAGATATATTGGATCGGGCTGCACGCCGCAACGATATATATATTGGAACGGGATGCACGCCGTATCGATATAGCGCTTGGGCCGAAGGAGCCCCTCCGGAGTCTGTACACCCCAGTGAGCGCAGTCGACTATTAATGGATCGGGCTGCACGCCGCAGCAGTTATTATATGGTACCTATTGAGCGCGCGTGCTGATTGATGAGTGATGAGCCACGAGTGACTGAGAGGCTTGCCCGAGAGGCTTTATTTGTGAATGACATTGTGACCAAGGGGCTTATTTGTTATGAAACTACCGTTTTCACTCTTGTTTACATTTTACCTCTAAACTATAAATGTTGAACCAATGTTTTACATGAGATTTGGAAAGGGAAAACTAGAGTTTTTATGAAACTTTCGGAACGTAGATTCCTGAATTGATTTATTGATTTCCACTGATATTTATTATATGATTTTACATGATTTTTAAAGCTCGTCACTGCACTCAAGTCCTTATTTATATTTGTTACTTACTGAGTTGGTGTACTCATGTTACTCCATGCACCTTGTGTGCAGATCCAGGTGCCCGGATCGAGTGAGATTCGATTTATCATCAGTGGAGCAGTTATCGGAGACTGTGAGGTAGCTGCACGACATTCGCAGCTCCACCCTTCTCCTTCTCATTTTGTCGCTATTTACATTTTTTTTCTAGACTTGTTGTATTAAGGAAAAATCGTGTTAGATTCTGTGTTCCATTAAATGCTCATGACTGTTGACTCCAGGTTTTGGGGATATTATTTAGATGTTTTTCCTTGATTATCCGCATTTGTGAAATATTAGAAGTGGAAGTTTTATGATAAATCACGTTATTGATTTAAATGGAAAGTTTTCTTGTATCACGTACAGTAAATTGGCTATCGTAGTACCACGATAGGCGCCATCACAACCAGTTTAGATTTGGGGTTGTGACAAGTTGGTATTTGAGCCTAGGTTACATAGGACTCACCGGTCATGAGCAGGTTCAATAGAGTCTTGTAGATCGGTACGAAGACGTCTGTACTTATCTTCGAGAGGCTGCAGATTCCTTAGGAAAAATCTCACATTTCTTGAATCCTTGTTGTGCGAATCTATTGATTCTGGAAACTAAACTTTTATTGCTTCATTCTCTCACAGATGGTGAGGACACACACTACTGGACAGGGCGATCAACCACCAGTGGGACCCATGAGGGGTCGAGGCTGTGGTAGGGATAGAGGTTCAGATCATGCAACTGCGGGGGCGGTACCCATAGACCCGCCTATTGTTCCAGATCAGGTCCCAGCCACAGATGTTCAGTGGGACCAGTTCAGGCACCAGCTGTGCCTATTGTTATTCCGGGTCTTCAGGAGACCTTGGCCCAGATTCTGACCATATGCACCAGTCTTGCTCAGGCGGTTGTTTTTTCTACTTCAGCCGCTACTTCTCAGGCCGGGGGAGGCACTCAGACTCCAGCTGCCCGTACACCTGAGCAGGTTATTCAGGGGCTTTAGACCCCGGAGGTAGTTCCAGCTCATCCGGTTGCACCAGCCCAGGATTTTGTGGTCCCAGCTATGGCTGACGACGAGCAGCGCAGGTTGGAGAGATTTGGTAGACTTCGGCCTCCGATTTTCAGTGGTGCTGAGAGCGAGGATGCCCAGGGTTTCTTAGACAGGTGTTAGAGGATGCTTCGTACGACACAGGTATTGGAGACCAGTGGGGTCACGTTTACTACTTTCCAGTTCTTAGGAGCTGCATTTACATGGTGGGAGGCTTATGAGAGGCATAGGCCCGTTGGTGCAACGCCCCTTTCTTGGCAGCAGTTTTCCACTCTTTTTTTAGAGAAGTATGTTCCACAGTCCCGCAGAAAGGATCTGCGCAGGCAGTTTGAGCAGCTGCGATACGGTGATATGACGGTGTCACAGTACGAGATCAGGTTCCCAGAGCTTGCCCGTCATGCTATTTGTTTAGTCCCTACAAAGAGAGATAGGATCAGGAGATTTGTGGATGGGCTCTCGTACCAGCTTCGTATTCTTATGACCAAAAAGAGGGTATCAGGTGCTACTTTTGAGCAAGTTGTTGATATTACCCGAGAGATTTAGCCGGTTCATCGCCAGGAGCGAGATGAGAGAGAGGCTAAGAGGCCTCGAGGATCTAGTAAATTTGGTGGTGTTCCTTTAGGGGGAATTTCCCGCACGGTAGGGGCCGTCCATTCAGGCAGGATCAGTCGGGCCACTGGATCCGCTGATCATGATCCTCACAGTTCTCATCAAGGGCACCCATCATTCAGTGCTCTTCCAGCCCATAGTTCATCTCGAGCACCATTGATTCAGGACTCATCTATGCCTGATTCTTCTAGAGGTTATCCTGGTGCTAGGGGTTCCCTTCAGTCCCCGTCTCCAGCACCAAGGAGTTGTTACGAGTGTGGAGAGTTTGGGCATATGAGGAGACAATGTCCTCATTTTCTTGGGGCTCCATATCAGTAGAGGGGTCAGCCCTCGACATCAGCTCCAGTTACTTCACCACCCACCCAGGCAGGGAGGGGTGGGGGTCAGGTAGCTAGAGGCCCCCCTAGAGAGGGAGGTCGATCTGATGGAGGTCAGGCCCATTTTTATGCACTTCCAGCCCAACCAGATGCTATGGCCTCAGATGCAATGATCACAGGTATTGTTTCAGTTTGTCACCGAGATGCTTTTGTCTTATTTGATCCTGGTTCCACGTACTCCTATGTTTCATCATATTTTGCCCATTTTCTGGATATACCCTACAAGTCCTTAGTCATATCTATTCATGTGTCGACTCCGGTGGGCGATACTATTGTCGTGGACCGAGTGTATCGGTCATGTGTGATATCTATTGGGGGTCCAGAGACTCGAGTGGATCTGCTATTGCTTAGCATGGTTAACTTTGATGTAATATTGGTCATGGATTGGCTATCTTCGTGTCATGTTGTTCTAGAGTGTCATGCTAAGATCGTGAACTTAGTGATGCTGGGATGTCCGAGAGTCGAGTAGAGAGGTTCTATAGATTATGTGCCTAGTAGGGTGATTTCTTACCTGAAGGCTCAGCATATGGTAGAGAAAGGATGTATATCTTATTTGGCCTTTGTGAGGGATGTCGGTGCTGAGACTCCCACTGTCGATTCTGTTCCTGTACTCCTTGTGTATCCGGCACGCCGCTCGACAGGGATATTGATTTTGGCATTGAGCTGGTGCCGGGCACTCAACCTATTTCTATTCCACCATATTTTATGGCACCATCGGAGTTGAAGGAATTGAAAGATCAACTTCAGGAACTCCTAGAAAAGGGGTTCATCCGGCCTGGTGTGTCACCTTGGGGTGCACCGGTGTTGTTCGTGAAGAAGAAGGATTGTTCCATGAGAATGTGTATTGACTATTGGCAGCTGAACAAGGTTACAGTCAAGAATAAGTATCCTCTTCCTCGCATTGATGATTTTTTTGACCAGCTTCAGGGAGCTAGGGTGTTCTCTAATATTGACTTGAGATCCGGGTACCATCAACTGAAGATTCGAGATTCAGATGTTTCCAAGACGGCTTTTAGGACCCATTATGGCCACTATGAGTTTTTGGTGATGTCTTTTGGCTGACCAATGCCCCAGCAACATTCATGCATTTGATGAGCATTGTATTTCAGCCATATTTGGATTCCTTTGTTATTGTGTTCATTGATGACATCCTGGTGTATTCTCGTAGCCAGGAGGAGCATGCTCAGCATTTGAGGGTTGTATTGCAGAAATTGAGGGATGAGAAGCTTTATGCAAAGTTCTCCAAGTGTGAGTTTTGGATGGGATCAATAGCTTTCTTGGGACACGTGGTGTCCAACGAGGGTATTCATATTGATCCGAAGAAGATAGAGGCGATGTAGAGTTGGCCCAGACCGTCCTCAACTACAGAGATTAGGAGCTTCCTTGGTTTGGCGGGATATTACCGTCGCTTTGTGGATGGGTTTTCTTCTATTGCTTCACCCTTGACCAAATTGACCCAGAAGGGTGCTCTGTTCAGGTGGTCAGATAAGTGTGAGGAGAGCTTCTTGAAGCTCAAGATGACTTTGACCTCAGCTCCAGTGTTAGTGTTGCCATCAGCTTCAGGTTCTTATACCGAGTATTGTGATGCCTCGAGGATAGGCATTGTTGTGTTTTGATACAGGAGGGTAGGGTGATTGCCTATGCCTCGCGCTAGTTGAAGACTCATGAGAAGAATTACTCGGTGCATGATCTCGAGCTTTCAGCTATTGTTTATGCCTTGAAGATTTGGCATCATTATCTGTATGGGATTTATTGTGAGGTTTTTACTGATCACTGTAGCCTGCATCACTTGTTTAAACAGAAGGATATGAATTTGCTTCATAGGAGATGGTGGGAGCTTCTCAAGGACTATGATATCACTATTCTATACCATCTGGGGAAGGACAATGTAGTTGCCGATGCCTTGAGTTGTAGAGCAGAGAGTTTGGGAGTCTAGCATATCTTCCAGCAGAGAGACCATTAGCACTTTATGTTCAAGCCTTAGCGGGCCAGTTGGTGAGTTTGGATCTATCAGAGTCCCGCCGGGTATTGGATTGTGTAGCCTCCAGGTCTTCTCTTTATGACCATGTCAGAGAGCGCCAATATGATGACCCACACTTGCCCGTTCTTCAGGATAGGGTTCGACGAGGTAATGCCAGGGATGTAGTTATTGGCCATGATATGTTATGAGGATGCATGGTCAGATATATGTGGCTAATGTAGATGGGCTTCAGGAGTTGATTCTTGAGGAGGCCCACAACTTGCGGTATTCTATCCTTTTAGGTGCCGCGAAGATGTATCAGGATCTGAGGCATCATTATTGTGGAGGCGGATGAAAAAGGATATTGTTGGATTTGTAGGTGTCTCAACTGCCAGGAGGTTAAGTACGAGCACCAGAGACCCAGTTGATTGCATCAGAGTTTGGGATTAGATCACCATGGACTTTGTAGTCGGGCTCCCACGGACTTCGAGGAGGTTCGATGCTATATGGGTTATTGTAGATCGGCTGACTATGTCCAATCACTTCATTCCTGTTGGTACTACTTATTCTTTGGAGCGGTTAGCTGAGATTTGTATCAGGGAGATTGTTCGGCTGCACGGTGTTCCAGTTTCCATCATCTCTGACAGAGGTACTCAGTTCATATCGCAGTTCTGGAGGTTCGTGTAGAGAGAGTTGGGTACTCAGGTTGAGTTGAGCATAGATTTTCACCCTCAGACGAACGGACAATCCAGGCGCACTATTCAGGTACTAGAGGACATGTTGCGTGCTTGTGTTATTGACTTTGGGGGTTCATGGGACCAGTTTCTACCACTCGCGGAGTTTGCATATAATAATAGTTATCAGTTGAGTATTCAGATGGCCCCATATGAGTCTTTGTATGGAGGAGGTGTAGATCTCCGATTGGTTGGTTTGAGCCGGGTGAGGCCAGACTCTTGGGTACGGATTTGATACAGGATGCTTTGAATAAGGTGAGGTTCATTCAAGAGCGTCTTTGCAAGGCACAGTCGAGGCAGAAGAATTATGCGGACCGGAAGGTCCGAGATGTATCTTTCATGGCTGGGGAGAAGGTCCTGTTGAAAGTGTCACCCATGAAGGGTGTTATGCTGTTTAGGAAGAGGGGCAAGTTGAGTCCCCGTTTCATTGGGCCTTTTGAGGTGCTTCAGAGGGTTGGAGAGGTGGCTTATGGACTTGCCTTGCCACCTAGCTTGTCGAGCGTGCATTTGGTATTTCATGTTTCCATGCTTCGGAAGTATGTTGGTGACCCATATCATGTTTCGGACTACATTTCGATTCAGCTAGAGGGTGATATGTCATATGAGGTGGAGCCAGAAGCTATTTTGGGTCGTCAGGTCAGAAGGTTGATGTCTAAGGATATAGCTTCAGTGAAAGTGCAGAGGAGAGGGAAGCCGGTGGAGAAGGCCACCTGGGAGACCGAGCGGGAGATGCGGAGCAGATATCCCCACCTATTTGAGACTCCAGGTATGTTTCTAGACCCATTCGAGGACGAACATTTGTTTAAGGGGGGAGATCGTAATGACCCATCCAGTCGTTCCGAGAGTTTAGCCCTGTTTTCCCCATTTATGCTTCATGCTTGTTTGGTTCAGCTCTTTTGTGTTGCGTTGGTTGATTGGTTCGGGTTCGAAATGGTTGTGGAGAGAAATGAAACACTTAGTCTCTTAAGTTGGTGATTTAGTTGGAAAAGTCAACCTGAAGTTGACTTATAGGTAAATGATCCGGGAATGTGGTTTTTGTGGCTCTGATAGCTTCATTAGGTGACTTGGAACTTAGGAGTGTGTTCGGAATGTCAATCGGAGGTCCAGAGTAGAATAAGACTTGAATTGGCGAAAGTTGATTTTTGGTGATTTTCGATCGGCAGTGGAAAATTAGCTATTGGGGTCGGAATGGAATTCCGGGAGTTGGAATAGGTCCATAGTGTCATTTGGGATGTCTGTGCATATTTTTAGGTCATTCAGACGTGGTTTGGGTAGTTTCGGCATCGTTGGCGAATTTTGAAAGTTTAGAAATCCTTAGGCTTGAATTTTGGATTTGATTTGGTGTTTTGATGTTATTTTGAGTGTTCCAAGGGTTCGACTAAGTTGGGATATTGATATATGACTTGTTAGTACTTTTGGTTGAGGCCCCGAGGGGCTCGTGATTGATTTTGGATGATTTTTGAAGGTTGGAAGTTGGAAAAATGCAGCAAATTGGCCGCTGGTGCAGGCCTTCTTGTGTGGCCGCACCTGCGGACGGGGAGCCGCAGGTGCGAGGGCGCAGGTGACCTTACGCAGATGGGGAGGTAGGGAACCTGGTCTGGGAGCGCAGGTGCGGAAGTTGGATCGCACCTGCGGGCGCGCAGGTGCATGTAGAAGACCGCAGATGCGGAAACTGGCTTTAAGTGAGAATCCGCACCTGCGTGGGATTTTTCGCAGGTGCGGCGCTGCATGTGCGTGCATGGGATCGCAGGTGCGAGATTGCTGGGAAGAGATTATATAAGGTTGCCTTCGCAAATTTTCACTCATTTCTTCACCATTTTTGACGGATTTTGGTGCTTAGAGCTGGGATTTCAAGGGGGAATCAAGTGTATTCAGTGAGGTAAGCTACATAGACCTTGTATCTTGTGTTTATGACCATTATTGCATTGTTTAATCATGTTTTAGTGGAGAAATTTGGAAGATTAGGGCTTCAAATTTGAGAGTATATATTTGGGATTTGAGGGGCCATTTGGGGTCCGATTTTGATGTATTTGGTATTTATGAACTCGTGGGAGTGTAAAGATTTTAGTTTTGTGATTTTTATCGGAATCCGAGACGTGGGCCCGGGGGTCGCGTTTGGCCAATTTCTGGATATTTGATGTTAATTCATTATTTTCGAGTGGGCTTTGTTCCTTTAGCATATTTTGATGATATGAATCTATTTTGAATAGATTCGGGGCACGTTGAGGCCGAATCGAGGGGCAAAGGCATCACAGAGTAATTTTTCTTACGATTTGAGGTAAGTAACGAACGTAAATCTAGACCTGAGGGTATGAAACCCCGATATTTCATATTGTTTTGATAAATAAGGTGACGCACATGCTAGGTGAGGGGTGTATGGGCGTGCACCGGTAGGGATTGTGACCTGGTCCGTCCCGTAGCGACTATTAAGCCGCGTATTTGATTTGAAATCATATGACATTTCGTATTTTAGAGATTTACACTATATCTTGGGCTGTAGGCCATGTTTGGGACCTTGTGCCGACCTGTTTGGACCCTCAGGGTTGTTTTAATACTATTCTCACACTGTTTTTGATAGAAAATATAATCTCAGTTATGATTTATACTTGTTCATTTTTCATTCATGTTTATCACCATGTTTTCAAACAAATGAAAGATATTTTGTGCTGAGTCCCCGTGATTTGTGGTGAGTTGCCCGAGTGGCTTGTGAGGGTGATGACTGAGCGAGGCCGTGAGCCGGATTTGTGAGGATAATGATGGATTGGGCTGCACGCCGTATATATATATATATATATATATATATATATATATATATATATATATATATATATATATATATATATATATATATATATATATATATATATATATATATATATATATATATATATATATATTGGATCGGGCTGTGCGCCGCGACGAGATATATTGGATCGGGCTGCACGCCGCATCGATATATATTTTGGATCGGGCTACACGCTGCAACGATATATATATTGGATCGGGCTGCACGCCGCAGCGATATAGCGCTTGGGCTAAAGGAGCTCCTCCGGAGTCTGTACACCCCCAGTGAGCGTAGTCGACTATTGATGGATCGGGCTACACGCTGCAACGATTATTATATGGTACCTATTAAGCGTGAGTGCTGAGTGTGTGTGCTGATTGATGAGTGATGAGTCACGAGTGACTGAGAGGCTTGCCCGAGAGGCTTTATTTGTGAGTGACACTGTTCCCGAGTGGCTTATTTGTTATGAAAATACCGTTTTCATTCTTCTTTACATTTTGCCTCTAAACGATAAATGTTGAACCAATGTTTTACATGAGATTTAGAAAGGGAAAACTGGAGTTTTTATGAAACTTTTGGAACGTAGATTCCTGACTTGATTTATTGATTTCCACTGATATTTATTATATGATTTTACATGATTTTTAAAGCTCGTCACTGCACTCAAGTCCTTATTTATATTTGTTACTTACTGAGTTGGTGTACTCACATTACTCCTTGCACCTTGTGTGCAGATCCAGGTGCCCGGATCAAGTGAGATTCGATTTATCATCAGTGGAGCAGTTGTCGGAGACTGTGAGGTAGCTGCATGACGTTCGTAGCCCCACCCTTCTCCTTCTCATTTTGTCGCTATTTACTTTTTTTTTCTAGACTTGTTGTATTAAGGAAAAATCGTGTCAGATTCTGTGTTCCATTAGATGCTCATGACTGTTGACTCCGGGTTTTGGGGATATTATTTAGATGTTTTTCCTTGATTATCCGCATTTGTGAAATATTAGAAGTGGAAGTTTTATGATAAATCACGTTATTGATTTAAATGAAAAATTTTCTTGTATCACATACAGTAAATTGGCTAGCCTAGTACCATGATAGGCGCCATCACGACCAGTTTAAATTTGGGGTCGTAACAGTTAGTTTACTATTTACTATTTAATATGGTAGTTTAATATGTTAGTTTACTATTTACTATTTTATATGTTAGTTTACTATTTATGTTATATTATAATTTTATATTTTATTACTTACTATTTAAAATTTATTCGATATTTTTACTATATTTTTACGATATTTTATAAGTTTATATTTAATAGCTCTATCTTACTTTTGTTGACTAGAATTGGAGAGAGTTTGTGTTAGAACTATCTACTTTTTTCGGATATTTTTGGGTTTAACATATAATTAGATGATTAATTTCAATAGCTACAAAGATGCAACACTAAAGGGCACTACATTTACTACGTTAAAAGGGCACCACATTACAAATACGAGCACTACGTTAAAATTACGGGCACAAGATACCACTACAGGAAATAACTAATCTAAACCGGATAAAATTAGCAAATTAATTTAATCACAAAACAATCATGACAAAACATATACCAAAGTAAAAATTAACTAATTAACCTTTTTGAACAACTGATAACAATTTCTCTACTTTACTAGTTTTTTTTATCACACTAATAATATAATAGATTTTCTAAATGGAACTTTGTTTCTAAATGATGAAGAGATAAAAAAATTTAACTATTCTGAATAAAAAACAACAAATTAATTCAATCGCAAAACAATCACGAAATAACATAGTACACAGTAAAAACAACTTATATGCATTTTTTATACATGAGTTTTAACAAAAAATAAGTCGGAATACCTCGATTTAAATTTTTTGAAAAGTCGAATATTTGGTGATTTGAAGCTGAAACAAGCAACCCACTATGAGATAACACCTTAGATACGTGAGGGACCGAGAATCTACACTTTTTGTGGGATCGGTGGGCTTCACTCGAGCTTTTTTTGCTTAAAAAAGAGGGNAAAAAAAAGGGGGGGGGGGGGGGGAGGGTTCTGTTTTGGTGGAGCAGGAGAAGGGGCCGATTGTTTATGTAGGTATAGCGCGGTGTAAAAGGAAGCTATACTATAGCACCTTACATTAGGACACTATACCTTCCTTCCCATTTGATTTCAAATATAGAACCTTAGTTGACTGGCTTGTCACGACCCAAATCCTAACCCCAGGTCGCGATGGTGCCCAACGCCGCCGCCAGGCAAGCCAACCTTTATTTACTAGTGATTTCAGGTAGTTTACCAACACCTTTTTTTATTGTTCAACACTTGCTTAACTTAGTTTGAGACATTTAAGTAGAAAAAGATAACTTAGGAAAATTTTATGCAAAAATAAATAATCATGAAGTCATAATTTACGATTACATCCCAAAATAAAGTCTACTAGCGTGTGTGTGCCAGGAACTAGTGTCACAAGTCTACATACATCTAGTCGAATAATATCAAAAGAGTGAAAGTCTGTCCTACTGTATGAGGAAGTATAGACAGAAATGACCAAAAGGAATAGCTCCAGAGTCCTGCTGGAAATCGCTAAGAAGAGCAGCTAACCGTGAAGCCTCAACCAGTAAAAGCTCAGGGACGAGCTCCAGACTGGAATCCAGATGCACCTGCTTCAGAACATATACAATTAAGTACAGATCATAACATGAGTACATAAACAATATGTATCTAGTAAGTATCCCGCCTAATCTAGAAGAAGTAGTGACGAGAGGTCGGCTTGACACTTACTAGGGCCCAAACAGAGTATTTGAGTGATAATTTAAAAAAGGACAACAAGTAAGCAAGGATAGTAAGAAAATAAATAATGAACCGTAATAAAATTCGAATGTGAAGTGAAGCATTAATTTACAAGTTTTCAGTTCGATCTTTCGAGATAATTCACAACTCAACAGTCATAAACAATATCAGGCAAATAGCATGCGCATAGTGGAATAAGGACATGCAGCGCGAACCATAGATTCATCTATCAATACCCGTCGTGGCGTGCGGCCCGCTCCCATGAGAGTAGGGGAAAAAATGACTCCGGTCGCGGGATATAAATTGCAAAGCGGTCGCATGCAAACACAACATCTTTCTTTCAATTCTTTTCAAATAACAATTCCTTTAAAACATCAAACTCTTGGTTTCCCTTCAAGACACAGTTGCATACAATGAAGCTATAAAGCATATAACTCAAGTTAATGAAATTCACATGGCATGGTGTGGACCTAACTACCCGGACATAACAATAATAGTCACTATGAACGGGCTCTCGTCACCTCACACGTACGTAGTCCCCCACAACAATGACACATACTCATTTAATTCACCTATGGGGAGAATTCCCTCTTACAAGGTTAGAAAGGAGACTTACCTCACGTCAAGTCTACTTCCCTGGTCAAGGATGCGCCCGAAACTCCAAATTCGTCTCCCAAGGACTCGAAACTAGTCAAATATTGGATAAATAAATCAATCTATACTCAAAAGTATGAAATTTCCCCATTTAAATGATTGTTTCGACCTAAATTGAAAAATCTCAAAATACACCCCAGGGCCCACATGCTCGAATTCCGAAAAATTTTGAAGGAAAATATCACCCATGGCCTAAGGATCAATATTATATAGTTTGTTATTTGATTCCTCAACAAATTTCTTGGTCATTTCCCATTTTTGTCAAAAACCTAGGTTTTTACTCTAACCCATGTTTTCTACTAATTGTGGTGTTAGTCTACCTACCAATTCAAATAATAAGCTAAATTCATAGTAGAAATTACTTACCCCTGAGTAGCTAGGTCGAATACCCTTCTTGCATGCCCTCAAAATTTCCCAAGGGTGAAGAAAAATGGTCAAAAATGGCTAAGTCTGTGTTTAAAAGAAAGTGCACTGCCTACAGGTTTTTCGCACCTGCGGATAAGGGAAAGGGGGCTTGGTTTTGCACCTGCGGTGGGAAGTCCGCGCATGAGGAAATTGGCAACTCCCTCAGGAGTCGCACCTGCGAGGCTGGGACCGCAGGAGCGGTCTCGCACCTGCGACTGGACCTCCGCAGGTGCGGTCGCACCAGACCTGGTGCACCAGCAGTCATTTTAGGCTGGTTTTTGCCTCGCTCGATGCTCGAAAGGCATCTAAGCCCACCCAATAACCCGTACGAATATACCAACAAGTCCTAAATCATAATACGGAACAACTCAAGCCTTTGGAACGCCTGAAACAACATTAAATCTAAAAATCACACCTCAAAGCCTATTGGATCAAACTTAAGAACTTAAAGTTTCTGAATTCGCTTTCAACATTCCAAACCATACCAAATTTCTGAATTCGGTTTCTTCATTGCATGCGGGTTCAGCCAATTTGGGAGCAATTTGAAGGAGAATTTCGAGAGTCTTCAGTGTAGGTAAGTTCTCGGACTATAAACTCGATTCTATGCTATTATGTGACGGAATAAGGCTTGGAATTTGTGGATTAAATGGCATAAATTGGGGTTTAGGGCTTGGGAAATTGAGACTTGTAATTAAGGAATTTAGGAGTTGTTTGTGGTCGGATTTTGATGCATTTTATATGTGTTGACTCGGGAAGGATAAGGATTCATGTGACGCAATTTTTATCAAATTCCGAGACGTGGGCTCGGGGCTCGGGGCTCGGGTGTGGCCAATTTCGGGAATTTTTCCTAAGATTGATAGATTTCAATTGGATTTTGTTACTTTAGCGTATATTGATGATGTTAATTTAGTTTTGGTTAGATTCGGAGCAATCGGGAGCCGATTCGAGGGGCAAGAGCATCGCGAGTTAGTATTTTGGCCCAATGGAGGTAAGTAATGACTATAAATCTTGTCCTGAAGGTATGAAACCCCAGACTTCATATTTTCTAACTATTTTTAGAGTGGCGCACATGTCGGATGCGAGTGTGTGGCATGCACTGATTCCTGCCGCAGATTCTCCAGCGGGACAGGCTCAGGCAACGACAGTGCCTATTGTCATTCCGGGTTTTCAGGATACCTTGGCTCAAATCTTGATTGTATGTACCACCCTTGCTCAGGAAGCTGCCGCCACTTCTCAGGTCGGGGGAGGTAGTCAGATTCTAGTTGCCCGGACACCTGAGCAGGATACTTGGGGCCATCAGACACCAGGGGCGGTTCCAGCTCAGCCGGTTGCTCAAGTTCGGGACTTCGTGGTTCCGGTTATTCCAGAGGACGAGCAATGTAGACTGGAGAGATTTAGTAGACTTCAGCCTCCGTCATTTAGTGGTGCTGAGGGAGAGGATGCTGCGTACTGCCGGGATTCTTGAGACCAGTGAGGTCTTGTTTGCTACTTTTCAGTTTTCTGGTGCTGCTTTCACTTGGTGGGAGTCTTTGAGAGTCGTATGCCTGTTGGTTCAGCACCCCTAGTCTCACAGGGAGGAGCAACGCAGGCCTTTTGAGTATCTGCATCAGGGGGAGCTATCAGTGATGCAGTATGAGATGCGGTTTTTAGAGTTGGCTCGTCATGCCACCGAGTTGGTCCTTACTGATAGGGAGAGGATTAGGAGGTTCGTGGATGGCCTCACTTATCAACTCTGCCTTTTTATGACTTGGGAGAGAGTATCAGATGCTACCTTCGAGCAGGTCATTGATATTGCTCGAGATATTGAGTCGGTTTGCCGCCAGGAGAGGGAGGAGAGGGAGGCCAAGAGGCCTCGTGGATCGGGTGGTTCTAGTGGTGCTCCTTCCAGGGTGCAGTTTCAGCATGGTAGAGGCCGTTCATTCAGGCGTCCTCAGTCAGTCCGTCCAGCCTATAGTGGTGCATCTTCGGGGCATGGTCCCCGCAGTTCTCAGCCAAGCCGTTCTTCATTCGGTGCCCTCCCAGCTTAGAGTGCAGCTTGAGCACCACTAGTTCAGAGTTCCTCTATGCATGATTCTTCTAGTGGCCATTCTGGTGCCAGAAGTTTCTATCAGTCCCCGTCTCCAGCTCCAGGGAGTTTTTTTGAGTGCAGAGAGTTTGGGCACATGTGGAGGCAGTGTCCCCATCGTTCTGATGGTTCTTCTCAGTAGAGAGGCCAGCCCTCAACTTCAGCTCCAGTTACTTCACCACTCGCCTAGACAACCATGGGTGGTAGTCAGTGAGCTAGAGGCCGCTCTAGAGGGGGAGGTCGAGCAGGTGGAGGTCAGGCCCTTATGTATGCGTTTCCAGCCAGGCCAGATGCTATGGCCTCCGATGCACTGATTTCATGTATTGTCTCAGTCTGTTGCCGAGATGCTTTGGCTTTATTTGACCCTGGTTCTACATATTCTTATGTCTCGTCATATTTTGCCTATTTCCTGGATATGCCCGTGAGTCTTTAGTTACGTCTGTTCATGTGTCGACTCCAATGGGCGATACTATTATTGTGGACCGTGTGTATCAGTTATGTGTGATATCTATTGGGGGTCGGGAGACCCGAGTGGACCTACTGTTACTCAGCATGGTCGATTTTGATGTGATATTGGGCATGGATTGGTTATCTCCGTGTCATGCTATTCTTGATTATCACGCTAAGACTGTGACCTTAGCTATTGCAGGATTTTCTAGGGTTGAGTGGAGAGGTTCTTCTGAGTATGTGCCTAGCAGGGTGATATCCTACCTGAAGGCTCAGCGTATGGTTGAAAAGGGGTCTTTATCATATTTGGACTTTGTGAGGGATGTCAGTGGTGAGACTCCCTCTATTGATTCGGTTCCTGTGGTCCGTGATTTTCCGGATGTGTTTCCTGCAGACCTGCCAAGCATGCCCCCTGACAGGGACATTGAATTTGGTATTGACCTGGTGCCACGCACTCAACCTATTTTTATTCCACCTTGTTGTATGACACCAGCGAAGCTAAAGGAATTAAAGGAGTAGCTTCAGGAACTCCTAGATAAGGGGTTCATTCGGCCTAGTGTGTCACCTTGAGGTGCACCGATGTTGTTTGTGAAGAAGAAGGATGGTTCTATGCATATGTATATTGATTATCGGCAGCTGAACAGGGTTACGGTGAAGAACCGATATCCCTTGCCTCGTATAGATGACTTGTTTGATCAGTTGCAGGGTGCCAGGGTGTTTACCAAGATTAACTTGCATTCCGGCTATCATCAGTTGAAGATTCGGGAGCCAGACATTTCGAAGACTGCTTTTAGGACTAGATATGGTCATTATGAGTTTCTGGTTATGTCATTCGGGCTGACTAATGCCCCAACAGTCTTTATGCACTTGATGGACAGTGTCTTCTGGCCTTATCTGGATTCTTTTGTCATCATGTTTATTGACGATATCTTGGTGTATTCCCGATGTCGAGAGGATCATGAGCAGCATTTGAGAGTTGTGCTTCAGACCTTGAGGGAGAAGAATCTGTATGCAAAATTTTTGAAGTGTGAGTTATGGCTTGATTTGGTAGAATTCTTGGGGCACGTGGTGTCCAGTGAGGGTATTCAAGTTGACTCAAAGAAGATAAAGGCAGTGTATAGCTGGCCTAGACCGTCATTAGCTATCGAGATCCACAGTTTCCATGGTTTGGCAGGGTACTATCGTCATTTGTAGAGGGATTTTCATCTATTGCAACACCTATGACCAGGCTGACCCAGAAGGGTGCTCAATTCAGGTGGACTGAGGAGTGTGAGGAGAGCTTTCAGAAGCTCAAGTCAGCTTTGACTACAACTTCAGTGTTGGTTTTGCCTACAGGTTCGGGTTCTTACACAATTTATTATGACGCCTCGAGAGTTGGCCTTGGAGCGATTTTGATGCAAGACGGTAAGGTGATTGCCTACGCGTCCAGGCAGTTGAAGGTGCACGAGAAGAATTATCCAGTGCATGATCTTGAGCTTGCAGCTATTGTCCACACCTTAAAGATCTGGCGTCATTATTTTTATGGAGTGCATTGTGAGATTTTCACTGATCACCGTAGTTTGCAGCATCTGCTTAAGTAGAAGGATCTGAATTTTCTCCAGAGGAGATGGTTGGAGTTTCTCAAGGATTATGACCTCACTATTCTATATCATCCGGGGAAGGCCAATGTAGTGGCTGATGCCCTGAGTCGCAGAGCAGAGAGTTTGGGGAGCCTAGACTACCTTCTAGCAGCAGAGAGGCCTTTAGCACTTGATATTCAGGCTTTAGCGGGTCAGTTGGTGAGATTGGATCTATCAGAGCCCCCGCGGGTATTGACTTGTGTAGCCTCCAGGTCTTCTCTTTATGATCAGATTAGAGCACGCCAGTATGATAAACCACACTTGCTCGTTCTTCAGGACAGGGTCCATCGCGGTGATTCCAGGGATGTGATTATTGGTGATGATGGGGTCATGAGGATGAAGGTCCGGATTTGCGTGCCCAATATGGATGGACTTCGAGATTTGATTCTAGCTGAGGCCTATAGTTCGCGGTATTCCGTCCATCCGGGTGCCGCAAAGATGTATCAGGATCTGAGACAACATTATTGGTGGAGAAGGATGAAGAGGGATATTGTTGAGTTCGTGGCTCGGTGTCTCAATTGTCAGCAGGTCAAGTATGAGCACCAGAGGCCGGGTGGATTGTTTCTGAGGTTAGATATTCCAGAGTGGAAGTGGGAGAGGATCACCATGGACTTTGTAGTTGGGATTCCACGGACTTCGAGGATGTTTGATGCTATATGGGTTATTGTGGATCCGCTGACCAAGTCCGCGCACTTCATTCCTGTTGGTTCTACCTATTCTATGGAGCAATTAGCTGAGATTTATATCAGGGAGATAGTCTGATTACATGGGGTTCCAGTTTCTATCATTTCTGACAGAGGTACTCAGTTCACATTTCAATTTTGGAAGGGCGTGCAGAGGGAGTTAGATACTCAGGTTGAGTTGAGCACAACGTTGCATCCCCAGACCGACAGGCAATCAGAGCGTACTAATCAGATTTTGGAGGAAATTGCTTCGTGCGTGTGTCATTGATTTTGGGGGTTCATAGGACCAGTTTCTGCCACTCGTGGAGATTGCATATAATAATAATTATCAGTTGAGTATCCAGATGGCTCCGTATGAGGCTTTATATGGTAGGAGGTGCAGATCTGCGGTTGGTTGGTTCGAGCCGGGCGAGGCTAGGCTATTGGGCACAAACTTGGTTCATGATGCATTGGGTGAGGTGAAGTTGATTCAGGAGCGGCTTCACACGGCGGAGTCTAGGAATAAGAGTTATCTGGACCGGAAGGTCCGAGATGTGTCTTTCATGATTGGGGAGAAGGTGCTGCTGAAGGTGTCACCCATGAAGGGTGTTATGAGGTTCGGGAAGAGGGGAAAGCTGAGTCCCCGGTTCATTGGGCCATTTGAGGTGCTTTAGAGGATTGGGGAGGTGGCTTATAGACTTGCCTTGCCTCCCAGCTTATCGAGTATTCTTTCGGTGTTCCATGTTTCGATGCTCCGGAAGTATGTTGGTGACCCGTCTCATGTTTTGGACTTCAGCACGGTTCAGCTCGAGGGTGATATGTCATATGAGGTGGAGCCAGTGGCTATTTTGGGTCGTCAAGTCCGAAAGCTGAGGTCTAAGGGTATAACTTCAGTGAAGGTTCAGTTGAGAGGACAGCCGGTGGAGGATTCCACCCGGGAGATCGAGCGGGAGATACAGAGCAGATATCCTCAGTTATTCGAGGCTCCAGGCATGTTATTAGACCCGTTCGAGGACAAACGTTTGTTTAAGAGAAGGAGGATATAACGACCCGGCCGGTAGTTCCATGAGATTAGCCCTGTTTCCCCCGTTTCCGCTTTATCATATGTTTCTTAGCCTATTTATGTTGTGTTGGGTCGGTTGGTTCGGGTTTGGAGTGGTCGTGGTGAGAATTGAGACACTTAGTCTCTTAAATTGGCTCAATCGTTGGAAAAGTCAACTGGGAGTTGACTTATTGGTAAACGACCTCAGAATATAGATTTTATGACTCGAACAACTTCGTTAGATGATTTGGGACTTAGGAATGTGTTCGGAATGAAGTTTTGATATCCGGTGTAGAATTAGGCTTGAATTGACAAAAGTTAGTTTTTGCCTATTTCCGGTCGGCAGGGAAAAATAGGCTATCGGGGTCGGAATGGAATTCCGGAAGTTGGAACAGGTTCGTAATGTCATTTTGGATATGTGCGCAAATTTTCAGGTCAATCGGATGTGTTTTGGATGGTTTCGGCATCCTTGGTGAAATTTAGAAGTTTCAAAGTTCACAGGCTTGAATTTGATGTGATTTTGGTGTTTCGAAGGCTTGAATAAGTTTGAATGAGGTTATGGGATGTGTTGGCATGTTTGGTTGGGGTCCTTAGGGGATCGGGATTGATTTCTGATGGTTAACGGAGGTTTGGACTTAGGAATTTGCAGCAAAGTTGCTGCTGGTGTCATTTTACTGGTGTGGCCGCACTTGCGGATTGGGAGCCGCAGGTGCAGGATCGCAGAAGCAGAATTTGGGTAGCTCAGTGTGGGACCACAGATGCAGATGTGGGACCGCACCTGCGAAGTTGTAGGTGCGGAAAAGGAGTCGCAGGTGCGGAATGTGAACTTCTAGTGGAATTGCGCAGGTGCGCAACTAGGACCGCAGGTGCGAAGAATGGGCCGCAGGTACAGATTAACTGGGCAGGAGGTATAAATAGGTGCCTCCGCAAAATTTTGGCATTTTCTTCATTTGGCATGCGGGTTGAGCCCATTTGGGAGAAATTTGAAGGAGGATTTCGAGAGTCTTCAGTGGAGGTAAGTTCTCAGACTATAAACTCGATTTGTGCTATTATGTGATGGAATAGGTCTTGGAATTTGTGGATTAAATGGCAT
Source organism: Nicotiana paniculata (assembly GCA_005239505.1). Lineage (NCBI taxonomy): Eukaryota > Viridiplantae > Streptophyta > Magnoliopsida > Solanales > Solanaceae > Nicotiana > Nicotiana paniculata. Next base: position 175,909 of record ML347760.1, on the reverse strand, counting down.
AAATTGGGGTTTAGGGCTTGGGAAATTGAGACTTGTAATTAAGGAATTTAGGAGTTATTTGTTGTCGGATTTTGATGCATTTTATATGTGTAGACTCGGGTTTGGCCAATTTCGGGAATTGTGCCTAAAATTGATAGCTTTCGATTGGGTTTTGTTCCTTTAGCGTATATTGATGGTGTTAATCTGGTTTTGGTTAGATTCGGAGAAATCGGGAGCCGATTCGAAGGGCAAGAGCATCGCATATTAGTATTTTGGCCCGGGGGAGGTAAGTAATGACTATAAATCTTGTCATGAGGGTATGAAACCCCGGACTTCGTATTTATTACTTTTTTTATAATGGCGCACATGTCGGATGGTGAGTGTGTGGCGTGCACTGATTTTGGATTTGGACTTGGTCCTTTCCGCGGCAACTATTGAGTTGCGTATTTTACTCTAAATCATATGTTAAATTGTGTTCAAAAACTATTGCTATGTTTGGGGCTTTGCGCCGACTTGTTTTAGACTCCTTGGGGGCTTTTTACTTTTACTTTCCTCACTGTGTTGACTTATGATTTACACTCAGTCATGTTATGTTTAACTGATTTCGAAACTCAGCCTTATCTACACTATTTTTAGTTATAAAATGATGTTTTGGGTCGAGTACCCCGTTTTACTGATACGCCCAAGGGGCTTTTGAGAGTTGCTGACTGAGTGAGGCCGAGGGCCTGATTGTGAGGATATGATATGCCACGAGGTGGCTTGGTATTAGCACTTGGGCTGAAGGAGCCCCTCCGGAGTCTGTACATACCCCTAGTGAGCACATGTACCTACTGAGTGCGAGTGCCGAGTGACGAGTGATTGGGAGGCATGAGTGACAGTGAGGTTGTCCGAGGGGCTGATACTGAGTGACTGTGAGGTATGCTGAGTGATGTTCTGCCCGAGGGGCGATTTATGATTCATGTTTTGTCCCGAGGGGCTACTTATGATTTATTTCATTTTTCACTAAATTCTTCGGGTATTTTTATTTCTGAAATTGTTGGAAAATACATTTTTCAAAGGATTTACTGAAGTTGGATTTTAAGGAATTTTGATTTCACACACACACACACACACACACACACACACATATATATATACTATTGGAAAGAAAGGTTAGAACTGATGATTTGCTTTTATATGTTTCTTACTGCTTTGACTTGAGTTATTTTCAGTACTACTGAGTTGGCGTACTCACATTACTCCCTGCACCCCTGTGTGCAGATACAGGTGCTGATACCGAGCGTTAGCCATCTATTTTCCAGGCAGAGCCGGAGTCGGGAGATAGAGGTAGCTGTTCAGCGTCCACAACATCTCTGTTTTCCCTTCTTATTTTGTACCTAGTTCTTCTTCCCGAGGTTTTGTATTATAATAGTAGAATTTTTGGTATATTCCTTAGATGCTCATGACATGTTGACTCCGGATCTTGGGGATTTGTGGTTGTGACAATTATGGTGGGTATTTTTTTTTCCACACATTTTGGTTCTTTGAGTCCAAATAAATCACATTATGATTCCAGACTCTTGTTTTAAAAAGGATAAGGCAGGGTGTTTTACTCAATACGGACAAAACGAAAGGCTCGAGACATGTGACGCAAGCCTTACGGATCTTTAGTTTTTTAAATTTATAAATTAATAATATATCATTATAAAAAATAGAAAAAGATACATTAAAAGTTCAAAAAACTAAAAAGAATTAAAGAAAGTCCTACAAAATAAAAAATATATAGCATATTCACAATTTCCATATATTCCTATAAATAAAAAGAACTTTAATCAATCATTTGTTAAAGAATTTTGAGAGTCAATAGAACTAATTAGTGAATTCAACAGATAATTTGCATAGGAACTGTTGGGCGAGTCCCGAGCATTGAGCATTAGGCGTGTTAAGGGAGCATAGTCGGGCGGTTAGGAGAATAAACATCAAAGAACTAAGCCTCACACATGAGCCTCAAGGCATTTTGATAGTGCCCCTTTGCAGGGCAAGCCCCGAAGCGAATCCTAGATAAGCCTTTTAAAACACTATTTATAAGTATAAAGACTGATCTTCAAGTCAAGGATGGAGAAACCGGATAATATGGAAGTTAGATGTTTGAAACTTGAAAACATAGTCAAATCCAAGATTTAAGCGCTATGGGTTCAACTTTAAGATTTTTACCATTGAACTCATTATATGTTTAAAGTTATGGATTCATATCTATTATTTGTTATAATTTTAGTGAATTTTTAACATAAACTTATGCTTTGCTTCAAAAGTACCAGGTTTAGATGAAGCCCGTACTAGTATACTAAATCTGCCAGCAAACATGTATTAGCAGTAGGGGTGCAAAAGTCGCACTCATTTGACCCGCCCAACCCGCCCAAGTTTTAATGGGTTGCGCATGAGCTACTTTAATGATGGCCTAAGTTTGGACACAACCCAACTAAACCTATATATTTTCAGTAGCCCAAGTCAACCTATGATTTATCCCAAACTGACCTATGAACAACAATTGCTCTTTAAGCTTCTAAGCATGTGTTTGGTAAGAAGAAGAATATTTTCCTTGGAAACCATGTTTGGTTGGTGAGTGAAAACTTTTTCCTGAAAATATTTTCTAGTGTTTGGTTGAAAAGTCGAAAGTATTTTTAGAAAAATATTTTTTTATGAAATAAAAGAAAATACTTTTTCTATGACATGAAAAGAAAGTATTTATTTTGTGAACAATAAAATACTTTTTCTACATCAGGAAAAGAGAAAGTACTTGTAGAATAAATTTAAAAGGAGGCAAAGTTAGTGGTTATTGCGGCTAAGACTGCGATGTTCGGTCGTTTATATGAAGAGCTTGGAGACAAAGGCAGGGAAAACAAGTTGCACATGCTAGCCAAAGTGAGAGAAAGGAAGGCCCGTGATCTGGACCAAGTAAGGCACATAAAATACGAGGAAGATAGAGTTTTGTTGGAGGAGGCATAGATCAGTCGAAGATGGTGGTATTACTTCCATAAACTCTTGAATGAAGAAGGAGATATGGACATTGTGTTGGGCGATTTGGAGTACTTGAAGCGACACCGTGATTTTGGGTGCTATAGAGGAATAATAGTGGGGGAGGTCGAAGGGGCAATTGATAAGTGTGGATTTTGACCACTTATTAGCACCTTTTTGCTTCTGTTTTAGTCTGAAAGTATTAATTTATATTCCCAAAGCTAATGAAAATGTGTTAATTGCAGGAATGTTGGAAGTTTGGGATCTCATGAAGAATTTCGACTAAAAAAGAAGTGTTCTAACTCACAAGGCAAGAAGGGGCGCAGAACACAAGAAGTGCGGTCTGCAGAGGTATTTCTGCAGCCGCAGAAGAAAGTGCGGACCGCATAATTCCGTCCGCCACCACAGAACTGATAAAGAAGCCTAGCAGACTTCAAGCAGATGTGCGAACCACACATGAATTGTGCGGATTCAGAACAAGGTCCACACTGACAGAGAAGTCAAAAGTTCAGAGAGTGTGCAAGTGACCAAGACTTGAAGCCTTTTTTGAAGTGCAAACCACACAAAATTGTGCGGTCGAAAGAAGCTACATTGCAGCCGCAAACCAAATTGTGTGGCTGCAGATTCCAAGTCCCTGCAAACTGAAGCAATGTGCGGACCGCACATGAAATTGTACGGTCAAACCTCTCGAGGGGAATTTTTGTCAGTGAATTTTCGGCCACTATAAATAGACGAGAACACATTTTTAGGTCAAGTTTTGAAGTTTGAGCAGTTGTAGCCGTTGTATTTTGCTATTTTAATAAAATTATGACTATTTTGGGATTAAAACATTATATTTTATCATTTTAATTTTAGATTATGAGTTTAATTAGTATTTCTTCTTTGTTTTCATCCTTTTCTATTAGGTGTAGCTAGACTCGTACTAGGATTGTGACCCAACCCTAGTGTATAAACCTTATGGGTATTTGATTTAATACTTGTTTATGATTGGGTGTTGATATTAACCCTTGTTTATGCTTTAATTTTTGAATTAATAGTTGCAAACATTGATTCATGCCTTTTTGACTTGGTCTTTACATGAGAAAAAGGGACCCAGTCTAGGAAGGCATGGCTAACAAGGAATTGGGCTAATTAAGGATTTGATTAAATAGTTGATATGATCTCAAGTCGGGTTTTCCCTATCTCTAGTTCAAACCCGACTTGAGCTCATATCAACTATTTAGATGGATATCTATTCGGGCTTGAGAAAGCCAAATTGGGCAAAATCACTCTATGACCGAGAGGTATTGAGTGAGTAACTTAGAGTTGAAAGCTATAATACACCTTGATCAACAAACAAAAATGTTAACGTACTTATTCCATTAGGCAAACACCTAGGTGAAGGTCACATCCCTAGGCTTTTTAACCATTTGGTAAAAACAACAAAAATAATCATTCACTTTCAAGTTTTTTCTCGTTAGTTTATAATTGTTAGCGATAATTTAGAAGTAGAAAACACAACCATTTGTTTGGAAGTGCAATTTAGTTATTTCATTTTCTCTTGCCAAGTGTATACCCCTCACACCCATATTAAACTCCATGTGAAAATCTACCCCGACTCTTGTTGGGTACTATTCTTCCAATGACCGTTTCCACTCACTATTGAGTGCGAATTGGACGTGGATCAATTTTTGGCTATGTTGCCGGAGTGATAAAGCGGTGTTAGCTATATATTTGAGTGTGTTTTTGGAAAATCATCTTTTCATTCTATGTTACTAATTTATTTAAGAAATTCTAGGTACAACCATGACGAATAATGAGCTCAGAAATTTGCCTTCAAGGGAATTGGACGGCGAGGAAGAACAAGTAGAGAAGGTACCTCATGAGCCACAAATCAATCGGAGAGACCGGGTACCTCATCACAATGTTCACATTCCACCCCCACCTCCACCACGAGCGGTTCCACACCTGATATTGCCCAACAAAGGTTATTCTAGTGTGATAGTCCCTCCCTGTATTAGGGCGGGCAACTTGAAAATATCCAACGATGCTCACTTTTCTTGAGCAACGGGGTTTCTTCACCAGTGCTCCAACTCAAAATGCTTATAACAATTTAAAGGGATTTGTGGATACATGTTAGGGTAGAAAGCAAACTAATGTTTCCGATGATGCATTGAGGTTAATGATTTTTTCGTTTTCTCGTCGGGAAGGGAAAAATGGTCAAGGAATGTCCCAACAATGATATGACGAAAAATATGATTCAAAAAACCTTATATCGTGGGATTTGCACAACCAACCAATGTGTAGTGAATCAACTAGCTGGTGGGAACTTTATGATGACTACACCTTATGTGGAGGCATGTGAGATTTCGGATGAGATGGCAGAAATGTTGTCAGCTTGGCAATCCTGTGTCAATGTTCCACAAGGTGACCCTAATATGATCCATCTTCACAAAGAATTGCAAGATCATGGGAAAGCCATTGCCGAATTGACCACTACCATGACTCAACTAGCAAAGGCCCAAATAAATCAAGTGCAAACCCCTAAGAAAATTAATGCTATGGAGGGAGTAAATATGTTGGTAAACAAGAGGAGGACCAAGGGTCCACAAGTGCAAACTCGAGTGGAAGACTATGTGCAAGAAGATGGTGGTTTTAGCAAGATAATTCTTATTATTTACAATAGGAAGAAGTGTAACATGTTAAAAATTTCAAGGGAAAAGAAACAATTTCCAAGGCCCAAACCAACAACAATGGTGACCACAAACAATCATGGCAATTGGAATTCTAGCAATCAAGGGAATTGGCATAACAAAAAAATCAAGGAAATTCGAGTGGAAAAAACAATCAAGGGAATTGGAGTGAAAACAACCAAGGAAATTTGGGAGGAAACAATCAAGGTGGATGGAGAAACAATCAAGGCAACCAGGTTTCGGTTCTTTAAAGGCCCCCGATGTACCAACAACCGAGCAACCCGCCTCCTTATCCTTCCCATGGTTCAAGTTCTTCAAACAATGAGATGGGACATACTGAAAGTATTTTCAAGCAAATGATGAAAAGAATGCCGATTTGGGTGCCCAACTTGTCTCACACAACACATCAATCCACAACCTAGAAGTTCAAATGGGGAAAATCTCTCAAGATCTAAATTCTCGTCCTAAGTGGGCACTACCAAGTGACATGGTGATAAACTCGAAGGAAGGTAATAATACATGGCATGTAAAGGTGGTTATCACAATAAGTGGAAGAGGTGGGAATGCACCCACCTCAAGTGGAAGGCAACTTGTTGATGATTATCAAGTGATGCAAGAAGAAGAGATCCCAAACAATGTTGTTCAACCTAATGAGGAAGTTCAGATTGATATTAATGATAGTGTGGAAGAGACTCAAGAAGAGGTGAACCCGTATAGGGAACACATTATTGACATTCCATAGCCGGTAATGCAAAAGGCTAAGGCACCATTGCCTCAGCCTTCACCTCCATACCCTCAAAGACTACTTTCCAAGTAAAATGGTGAGAACCAATTCAAGATGTTCATTCAAATGATGAAATGTCTTTCAATCTATGTGACATTGCTTGAAGCTTTGGAACAAATGCCCGGTTATGCAAATTTTATGAAGGATCTTGTGACAAAGAAGTGGTCATTGAATTTGAGACCATCAAAGTTAATCATCAAGTGAGTGCAATTGTTCATTCCATGGCTCCTAAGTTGGAGGATTCCGATGCTTTCATGATACCTTGTACAATTGGAAGTGCCGAGTTTGCTAAAGCTCTTTGTGATCTTGGAGAAAGTATAAATTTTATGCCCTATTCGGTTTTCAAGACTTTGGAAATCGGTCAACCAAGACCCACTTCTATGAGATTGCAAATGGCCAATCGTACCATGAAAAAGGCCGTTGGGTGTGATTGAAGATGTTTTGGTCCGGATTGATAAATTCATTCTTCCGGAAAATATTATCATTCTAGATTGTGAGGTTGAATATGAAGTACCAATTATTATTGAGAGACCATTCCTTGCAACGGGGAAGGCTCTTTGTGATGTTGAAGCCGGAGAACTCACTTTCCGGGTTGGTGATGAAAAAGTGGTATTCCATGTTTGTAAGTGTAATTCCCCGTAAAATTTTGCCACGGATTTTAAGGCTTTGTGGTGCGAAGGTATTGAATTTTTGGGTTGAAGAATGCACTGAGAAGTTGTTGGAAGGTTTTTGGCAGGAGAAAGCAGTTCTGCGGTCAAGTTCGCGACCGCAAAACCACTCCACGAGCCGCATAATCATCGCAGAGTTGAGTAGAGAATTTGTTGAATTTTGAAGGTTGTTCTGCGGTATATTATGCGGTCGTATAGTTATTTTGCGGTCCGCACATCCATCGCAGATTTGGTATGAAGAATGTTTTAGAGTGATTCTGCGGTCCACTCTACGACCGCATAAGTGTTTTGTGGACCGCAACCTGTCGCAGATTGGTCCAGACCATTCTAGTTGTTGGTATCATTTTCATGGTCCATTTTTCGGGTTGCATATCTGTTCTGCAGTCTATCTGGGACCGTTGACCTTAGTTCGGAGGGTCCATTTTCCTATTTTTATAACCCGACCTTATTTTGATAAATAGCCTTAGGGGCTCATTTTGAAGCGTATGTCTGATGATTTTAGGAAGCCAATCACTAGATTATCATCTATTCGGGTAAGACCTACTCTTAGGCTTTCATGTAAGAGGTTATGAGTTCAAGTATATTGTGGGGTTAGAAATAGGTCGTGCATGTAACAATAGGTTGTAATATGTGGGGTTAATGAACCATTTTGGATAGTTCTTATTGAAATTGATTGAGGGAGGAAGGGATTATCATTTTATAGCGTTGTAGTCTATTTTGCATACTAGGTGTTTGACAAAATTCCTAAGAGAGTTCCACCATGGGAATCCTTCTAATTATTATTCAATTTTTGCTATCTTCCTATAAATTGATGTTTCTAGAAGTGTTAGGAAGTTATAGTAACTTAAGGAAAGCTCAAGCAAGGTATGTTGGCTAAACTTCTCTTTTAGAATCGAATTCCATGATGTCCCCGTAAGTTTCAAGTATGGTGGGCCCAAGTTCCTAATTCCTGCGTTCCGAGTTATTCCTTATATATTTGACTATTTCGAATAAGCTTGTGTTGAAAGATATATACTAAAAATGTGCACCAAATTCTCCTATCATCTTATGTTCTCTGTCTAGAATGTATCCTAGTGGTATGATTCCAAATCATGTTTAAATTGCAAGTTGTTATGCCCAATTGTGAAAAAAAACTCAATGTGCCTAAGACCCCTATTGTTCATATTTATGCTTACGGCCTTGATTCCAAATGCTCTTATTGATGATGATCTATAAATATGCTTGAAAGTGAAAGAAATGAGAAGGAGATATAAAATGTGGCCATGGTTGTGGTAACTAGTGCATTTGATCTGAACTCGTGTTGAAATGGTAAATCAACATGCTCTTCTTTATAAATATTTCCAATATGATTTGAGTTCTTACATACTCATGAGTTGAAATTTTGTATTGCCTTTTTTGGAAAGAAGAATTTCAAAGTGATATGGCGTATTACTCGTTCATGATTTTTAACTTGTATTGCGATTACAAGTCATTGTGCTCCATACCTTGGAAAGGAATCTATTGTGTTTACGGCCTTCACTATTGATAAACTTAATGTTATTATTTCTGAAATATTATATATGTTGATGTTTGTAATGATGATCATGGAAAGTTAAGAAACGAAAGGGTGAAACATGAACTATGAGATACAACCGTGCCAAGAATGATATTACATTTGTCTCCACTAGAGCCAATGAAATGAGAAGATGAGTAAAAGACTATGAAATGAGCTAAAAATCATTTAAATAATAATTGTTTTGGGAGTATCGTTTAGTCACCGAGAAGGGCAGGTTGAAATAACCTAACCCTGAAAATACACGTGCCATAGGAGTGAGGGGTAAAATCCCTGTGTGGGGGTGGTGAGAGTTTTCCCCGAATATGGGATGCGATTGATGTGTTGAGATAATTCCCCCTAAATGGGGTGAGATGATTGCTAGCAAATGGTGAGGTGACGTTGACCCACACGACATTATGGTGATACGGCTTAGCCGATTAGGCTGAGATCGGATGCCATCCTGTGCACATGGTGGTATTGTGAGTGGACGTCTGGGGGTGAGATGAATTAGCTGATTGGGCTGAGATCAAACTCCGTGCTGAAAGCACAATGGTGTATAGGTACTAAATATCTCCCAACTTAAATGCATTGAAACTTGCTTGAAAAACTTGTCTTGCTCGTAACTTGATGTCTTGGTATTGTTTGAGGTTCCCAATGATTTTATGATTATTCTCCCTTGTTTATTTACTCATTCTATTGAGAGGGTGTTTAGTCATTTATACTAGTACTATTCCATATGTACTAGCATCTCTATTTCCGGGGGCGCTACACCATGGATGTAGGTAGTTCGTCAGCATGGAACTTTGATCCTTGTTAGCAGATACTCTCTATTCAGCAGGTTTTGGTGAGGCCTACTCTATTCTGGGCACGATGTTACTTGATGAAGTACTTTGTGTTTGAGGTATAGTAGGGGCCTTGTTGCCGACACTTCTATTCTACTCTTCTGTTGTACTTAAAGGCTCCGTAGACAGGTTCTAGGTGGTGTTTGATGTAGGGAATTAAACTAGAAGTGTTGGTATTTGGAAAACATGTCTTTCATTATATCTATAAACTTGTAATATTTTGGAGTATCATAAATGAATATTCTTTGAGTAATGAAAAAAAAAATAGAACACTTGACTCTTCTCATGTCTGTCACTTATATTGATTCTTATATTGTTAATGAGCAAGGTTGGGTAGAAGGCATCTGGCAGGCTTGCTTAACCGGGGTATCTCGGTTGGGCGCCAATTGCGCTCCCCGATGTCGGGGTGTGACAATAAGTCCGTGTAGAAATCAAATAGCAATGAGGTGTATTCTTTGTTGACTTGGTGACCGATCTAGTTGTTGATTACACAAGTGCTATAATCAATGTGGGTGATATGTTGGAAAGGCCTTCTTTCTAAACTTTGATGATGACGAGATGGATGGCTTCCTGGAATATGTGAACTCTTTGCAAGGAATGGGGTCATACAACTATGCACCCCAAAAATTGTCCTTGGATCTTGAAAATAGGACTCCTCCTCCGACAAAGCCTTCTATTGAAGAGCCAACTACCTTGGAGTTGAGGCCATTTCCTTCACATCTTTGGTATGAATTTCTTGGCCCTTGTTCTACTTTACGAGTTATTCTTTCCTCTTGTTTGACTAACGTGCAGGTGGATTCCACATTAGCGGTGCTACATAAGAGGAAGAAAGCTATTAGGTGGACCTTGGCAGATATTCGAGGTTGTGAGCATGTAATTTTTACCCTACCAAAATATTCCTACAAAATTGATAAATAAGTTATTCCTATTTATTTTTAGATTTATTTTAATTATTCGAAGTTATTTGCATTTAGTTGCATTTTTGCATTTTGAACTTATGAAAACTAACAAAAAATATTTAAATCTTCATCATATTGCATTATTAGGTTTTTATTAATTTAATACCTCATTACATAGTTTAATTATATTACTAAAAGAAATTACAAAAAATATTTGTGTTTTGACATTTTTTAGTCTTAGTGTTAAATTAGTAATTTTTCTTAATAACTTAAGATTGACTAATTAGTTATGTAATATAGATAGATAGTTAGATAATTTTCACAAATTAAGATCACATAGTACTTAATTAGAATTTATTTAAAACTAATTAGATTTTTAGAAAGTAATTAAGTTGAAGGTTATTTAATTTTAAACCGGGATGCGTTAAGTTTAAGTCAGCTCAGTCCCAAATTTCAAACAAAAATACCAGCCCAAAATACCCAATCTCAATCCCCTAATCCGGTTCGCCCCATTAAAAACCAAACGCGTCGTTTAAAGGGCTATACAATCCTGGCCGTTGATCTTCAATAGATCCAACGGCCCGAAACTGATCTCCATTTTAATATATAAATGTCATAACTCCTTCATACCCCCCTCATTTTACACTCCCCCTTCTCAGTTATATCTCTCACAGCCGCCCCCAAAACCCTAGCCGCCTCTTCCCCCTAAACCACCCCAAACCCTAGCCGCCCTTATATCCTCCGCCCAAGCCGCCGCAGGAAATTGCCTAAGGCGGCGACGAAACTGAAAACCAACCCAAATCCATCCCATTCTCTCCCCTACTCTTCCTAAACCTCACCTCACTAATCTCACTTAAAAAAACCCCATAAAAAACCAACAGATTCTACGCCTAAAAGAGCCCGAAACCCTAACTCTGCCTTAGTCCCGCCGCCGAAAATCGCCTACGGCGGCGGTAGACCTCCAAAACCCCTCAAACGCATACCATACACTCTCCTCACCTCCCTGAACCTCACCCTACCAATCAAATCCCCCAAAAACCCACCAAAAATCATAGATCTTAGATCTGGAGTCTCTGAAATCCTAGATCTGTTTTTTCATTTTTCAAAACCCCACCTAGTTTGTCAAAAAAATCCTCCTGTCAAGATCTCTCATCAAGGATCTCAGATCCCAGATGGGAGTCTTGGCACGAGGATTTTTTCACGGCTAGATCTTTTTTTAGGTATATTTTATGTTATTTTCCTTTCTTTTTCATCGTTATGTTTTTTGTTTATTTTCGTTACTGTTTTTATTTATTTATTATTGTCTGATATTCTGTTTAAATTTTTTGATAAACAGACTTAGTTAGGACAAAAGTAAAATCAGTGTTAGGTTAACTTCTTCTTTTTTGTCCCTCTTTCCTTTTTACTGTTTTATTTTATTTTATCATTATTATATGTTTTACCTTTATTAATTTTACGTTTATTGTATTACTGTTTTATTTGTTTATTTGTTTAAATTAATTGCTTTCTTTTTCATTTAGTAGTTGGTTCTGAACTGGGCCTCACTGAGGTGGCCCATTCTACTTGGCTAATAAATTGGGCCTATCTGAATAGACATGCCCATAGCTTTGTTAAAAGCTTAAGAGCTCAAATCCTTAGGCCAAGAGTCACATGACTCAGGTCCAGAACCAGTCTGGTTCTGAGGAAATTCCAAGACCCTTAAGGGTCAATTTTGGAATCCTAGTTCTAAAAGTTTTCACAAAACATTAGAAACTCCTAGAACAGGGACATCTGTCCCAATGTTGAGTAGGAAAAATAGGGATAAGATTCCAAATATCCAGAAAATTGGACACTTGTCCATTTTTTGAGAGAGAAAGGTACTAGAAATTGGACAACTGCCCATTTCTGTTAAGAAAGATGCCTTTTCCTTGATTTTAGGGAATTTTGGCAGATTCTTTTGTACCCTAATTCTTATCCCTTTTCACTCCCTCACTATATAAATACACTCCTCCTTTTTCATTATACCAACACATTATATGGACAGACTCCTATATATACCTAGATCTGAATACACACACACACACACACACACCCGAGCACACAAATACACATACATAGAAAATTTTTCCAAAATTACTGAACCTTCACTGCTTTTAAAGTTCTTTACCTTTCAATTTCCAAAACTTCAAAAAAATTTAGATTATTTTTCTGCTGGTTTATCAAGATGGGACTAGGATTTCTTGGGTAACTTATTTGGCTTCCTGCTTTGCTGTTACTCAAGTTTCAGAGACATATTTTCTTTGTCCATTTGTTTTTCTTGCTGCTATCAAGGTATTTTCTTAATAAATGTAGAGTTTCATTTTGCTGAATTATGACTTTGATTTGCTGGTTATCATAAATATGTACTTTGTTTGAATACTGCATGAATTCTGTTGTTTAAAGTTGTTTGGTTGAGAGTTGTGTGTAAATACATGATATGTTTAGTCATTTACACTGTTTAAGCCATTCAAGTGGTAGTAGCTTTATGTAAAGTGCTCAAAAATGCGAAAAATTTATTTAAAGCTTCATACATTTATAAGATCTGTATGTTCGTATGCAACAGTATCACATAAATCTTTTTTTTTTTTAGAAAATTCTTTAGAATAGTAATATGCAACTTGGTTATCATTGTCCAGTTAGCAAAAAATGTAATAATTTAACTTTTACTGCATTTCCTTGTGCGATAAATTAGTTTAATAGATTATTCATTTTACCATACTGTTTAAAACAATTAAATAAAGTAACTCAAATTTAATTTTGGGTCATGAAACTGGGGTTTTACAAGCCAACTGACTAGCAGGCCCTAACACAGTTTCAGGCCCAAACCAATTGGGTCCATGGAACTGTATCTTAGTTTTCAGTTATTAAATTAAGCAAACAACTTGATTAGAAACATTCACTTCAAGATTTTCAAATGCAAATGAGTTTTAAACTTATCACTTTAACATAAGTTAATATAATAAATAGAGGACTTAGGCAATTAGTAGGAAAATTATCCAAATTTAATTTTTGATTCGCGTCCCCAGTCCCCTTTAGTTTTCTGCTCTAAAAGATAAACAAAATATGGGTTAATTGATATTACAAATTTTAATCTCAAACTTATTCACACAATATGCATTGAGCCAGAGTCACTTGGACTAATTATCATCGGGCTCAAATTATTTTTAAGTAATTCCATTTATTTGTCCACAAATGAATATTGAGCCATTGTCTTTTGGACTCATTATTAGGCCCAAGTCTTCCTGAATTAAATATGTTTAATTGATCGAATGCTTAATAACATTGTATTGCTCCAGAGTCATTTGGACTCCATGATCACTAGGCCCGAACTATTTTGACTGAATTCATTTAGATGCTTTAAGATATGCATTGGGCCAGAGTCAATTAGACTCAAGTAGGCCCAAATTGTTTTTAATTCATTAGCTAAATCCAATAACGGATAATATATGTCTTGAGCTTGAGTTCATTTGGACTCAGCCCTTGTCAGGCCCCAAACTTTAAATCTGGGCCTGTTTAACAGATAATACATAAACTGCCCCATCTAATACAAACAAAAATAGTGTTGAACTGTAACGACCCGGCCGGTCATTCCGAGAGTTTAGCCCGTTTCCCCTATTTCTGCTTCATTGTTTGTGTGGTCCATATCTTTGTGTTATGTTGGGTCGGTTGGCTCAGGTTTAGAGTGATTTTGGAGAGAAATGAGTCACTTAGTCTCTCAATTTGGTTCAATAGTTGGAAAGGTCAACCGGAAGTTGACTTATAGTTATATGATCTTGGAATGTGATTTTTATGGTTCTTATGGATTAGTTAGGTGATTTGGGACTTAGGAGTGTATTCAAAATATTATTCGGAAGTCCGTGGTAGAATTAGGCTTGAATTGGAAAAATAAGATTTCTGGCGATTTCCAGTTGGCAGTGAAAAAATTATCTATCGGGGTCGGAATGGAATCCAGAAGTTGGAACAAGTTCGTAGTATCATTTGGGAAGTGTGTGCAAAATTTCAGGTCAATCGGATGAGGTTTGGTCAGATTCGGCATCATTGGCGAATTTCGGAATTTTAGAAATCCTTAGGCTTGAATTTCGAGTAAATTGGGTGATTTGATGTTGGTTTGAGTGTTCCGAAGGTTCGACTAAGTTGGAATAATCATATAAGACGTATGGGTATCATTGGTTGAGGTCCCGAAGGCCTCGAGATTTATTTCGGATGGTTATCAGAGGTTAGGACTTGGGAAATGTAGCAAAGTTGCTGTTGGTGCCAGTTTACTGGTGTGGTCGCACTTGTGGATGGGGAGCCGAGGTGCGATGATCGCAGGTGCGGTGGGCCATGTGCAGATGCAGAAAGAGAAAGGCTTGCCTCGGAGCATAGATACGGTATTTTGGTCGCACCTGCGAGCCAGCATGTGCGAGGTGAGGGCCGTAGATGCGGATGTCGGGATTTAAGTCATGGTCACAGGTGCACACCTATGATCGCAGGTGCGAGAAATGTTCCACAGGTGCGGTAGTCGCTGGGCAGAAAGTATAAAAGGATGCCTTCGTGAATTTTCTTATATTTCACCATTTTTGAAGACAAGTTTGGAGCTTTTTGAGGAATTCTGAAGCGGGATTCAAGGGAAACACATTGAGGTAATGTTTTTGAAACTAATACTCAATTCTATGTTGATATTTGACTGATTAATCATGAAATTTGTGGGATCTAATGGTGTAATTGAGCGGTTAGGGCTTAGAAACATGAGACCATGATTTAAGGATTTGAGGGGTCATTTGTCATTGGTCTTGTTGTATTTAGTATGTATGGACTCGTGAGAGTGTAAGGATTCTAGTTTTTTGATCTTTGTCGAGTTTCGAGTCGTGGGCCCGGAGGTCGGGTTTGGACGAATTCGGGATTTGTGATGTAATTTGATAATTTTGATGTGGGCTTCGCTCCTTTAGCATATACTAATGATATAAATACTGATTTTGATTAGATTTGGGGCGATTTATGGACGAGTCGAGAGGCAAGGGCATTGCGGAGTAGAGTTTTGACTTGGTATTGGTAAGTAACGCTTCCAATATTGGTTCTGAGGGTTCGAAACCCCGAGCCATGTGTTACGTGATTAGAATTGGTTGACGCACATGCCAAGTGACGGGAGTGCGGGCATGCACTGTGTGATTCATAACCTGGTTCATTCTATAGCACAGTTTATTGATTCTCTCTTGTTGATATCTGTGCTTCTGTCAATGTGAGTGATGTGAACATTCTAAAAATCATGCCAAATGTTTTGTCAAAGGCTTCACGCCGATACTGTTGAGACCCGAGCGGTCGTTTTAATGCGAACATATTAGAGATCATGCTAGATATTATGTTAAGGCTTCACGCCGATGTTGTTGAGACCCAAGTGGTCGTTCATTGCTGTCATCTCATGTGTTTCATTGATATTATATACTCAATCCTGTCATATCATATCATATCATGTCTCAGTCTTGGTAATTGTTGTTTTGCACATTATTTCATTGATTCGGGCTAGTTCATGCATTGTGAGCCCATGTGAACGAGACTGGAGAATGATTACTGAGTAAGGCCGAGAGTCTAATATTGAGTGGCAAATATATGGATCGGGTTGCACGCTGCAATGATATACATATTGGATCAGCTACATGCCACATCGGTATATATATTGGATCGGGCTGCACGCCACAGTGATATATATATATATATATTGGGTCGGGCTGCACGCCGCATCGATATAGCGCTTGGGCTGTAGGAGCCCCTCCGGAGTTTGTAACACACCCTCAGTGAGCGTAGTGATGTTTGAGGGATGGATCATCCCTAGACATGGGTCTTGTTTGAAGTGTTTTTGTTCGGAGATGGATTTCTCCATGAGGCTCGATTGGCGTGTTGTTCCCGGTACTGAGAAATTGATGTTAGTGATGTGTATGCATATTCTGGGATGGATCTTCCCTGGGCCGTCGAGCCATATACATTACCGAGTGGTTGAGAGATGGACATTCTTCTTAGGGCTGGATCGGCCTTCCTCAGTACTGAGTGACTTCTGTATGATGTGTATATAGTCTGGGAGAGATCTTCCCTGGGCCATGCGAGCCATATACAGTACTAGGTGGACGAGTATTTGAGAGTGGGAGCACATTGTGCATTTCATATTGTTGATGCATTTACATGTAAAGCACGTCGAGGTATATATGTCAATCTGTTCAGAACAATGTTTATCTTATCAGTTGAGCTGTCTAGTTAACTGAAAGTATGCCTACATTTATGTACACTTATTCTGTCATAAACATGGAGGTTTAGTCCGTCACTACCTCTCAGTCCACCGGTTGGGCTTGTTACTTACTGAGTTGGTGTACTCACGTTACCCACTGCACCTTGTGTGCAGATTCAGGTGCCAGGACTGGTTGAGAGCTGGTTTAATCTCTTGGAGCACTTCGGAGTTTGCAAGGTAGCTGCACGGCGTCCGCAGCCTTGCCTCTCTCCATCCTATTAGTCATTTTTGTTTATTCTCAGACGTGTTGGTATTAAGGAAACAATACCATAGTTCGTACCTCTTTTTAGTTGCTCATGACTGATGACTCCGGGTTTTGGGGTTGTATTTACATGTTTTACCTAACTTTATTTTCTTTGAAATGCTAAAATTGGAAGATTTATGAAATACTGATTAATATGGAACCAAACGAAAGGTTTTTCTTACGTTATGCTTAGTGAATTGGCTAGCCTAGTATCATGATAGGCGCCATCACGACCGAGTTGGTTTTTGGGTCGTGACAAGTTGGTATCACTGCCTAGGTTATATAGGAATCACCAGTCATGAGCAGGTTTAGTAGAGTCTTGCGGATCGGTACAAAGACGTCTGTACTTATCTTCGAGAGGCTACAAAACCCTTAGGAAAATCTCACATTCTTGAATTCTTGTCGTGCGAATCTGTCGATTCTGGTAACTAAATTTTAGTTGTTTAATTCTCTCACAGATGATGAGGACACGTACTACCGGTCAGGATGACCAGCCACCAGTTGGGCCCGTGAGAGGCAGAGGCGAATTCAGGATTTCAAGAGGATGGGTGCACTATTGTGAAAAGGTGGATCGAGAATTTACATGACGGGTTTAACTTGTCACTTACCATGAACCCACTACAATTTTGAAAAATTATACCGTTTTTGAAATTTTAGTAATTTTCACATATATATCTATACTTCGTGCTGAAAACAAGACCATTCAGAGTAGGGTTTGAACTGCCAATTTCACACATAGAGGTGCACCCAATAATATTTGCATCATAAGATTTTTTGAGCATGGGTTCACGCACATATATTTATATAATTTTGAAGAAATATAACATTGTTATACTGGTTTGGGAAGAGGAGTATGGGTTCACGTGAACCCGCGCCCCTTTACTTGGATACGACTCAGGTGAGAGGCCGAGGCTGCGATCGAGGCCGTGGTAGAGGAAGGGGTGTAGCCTGCGAAGCGGCCGGGGCAGTACCTATGGACCCTATAGTTATTCCAGACCAGGTCCCAGTCGTAGATGTTCCAGTGGGACCAGATCAGGTACCAGCTGTGCCTATTGTTATTACGGGTCTTCAGGAGACCTTGGCCCAGATTTTGACCGCATGCACCAGTCTTGCTCTGGCGGTCGCTGTTTCTACATCAGAAGCTACTTCACAGGCTGTGGGAGGCACTAAGACCCCTGCCGCCAATACACTCGAGCAGGTTGTTCAGGGACTTCAGACACCGGGGGAAGCTCCAGCCCACCCGGTTGCACTTGTTCAGGATCTTGTGATTCCCGTTATGCCAGATGACGAGCAGCGCAGGTTGTAGAGGTTTGGTAGAATTGAGCCTCTGATTTTCAGTGGTACTGAGGGCGAGGATGCCCAGGCTTTCATAGGCAAGTGTCAGAGTATGCTTCGTACAACAGGGATATTGGAGACCAGTGGGGTCTCGTTTACTACCTTCCAGTTCTTAGGAGTTGCATTTACTTGGTGGGAGTCTTATGAGAGGCGTAGACCCGTTGGTGCAGCGCCCTTTACTTGGCAGCAGTTTTCCACTCACTTCTTAGAGAACTATGTCCCAAAGTCTCATAGAGAGGAGCTGCACAGGTATTTTGAGCAGCTACGTTTGGGTGATATGACGGTGTCGTAGTATGAAATAAGGTTTTCATAGCTTGCTCGACATGCTATTTGGTTGGTCCCTACAGAGAGAGATAGGATTAGGAGATTCATGGATGGACTCACATATCAGCTTCATATTCTTATGACTAGAGAGAGGGTGTCGGGTGCTACGTTTGAATAGGTTATTGATATCGCCCGAGAGATTGAGTCAGTACGTCGCTAGGAGCGAGATGAGAGGGAGGCCAAGAGACCTCAAGGATATGGTAGTTTTGGTGGGGTTCCTTTAGGAGGACAGTTTCAGCACAGCAGAGGTCGTCCATCCAGGCAGGCTTAGCTAGGCCGTTCAGGTTATCGTGGTGAATCAGCTGGTCGTGATCCTCATAGTTCGCATCAGGGGCACCCATCATTCAGTGCCCTGCCAGCTCAGAGATCATCTTGTGCACCATCGATTCAGGGTTCATCTATGCCTGGTACTTCTAGTGGTTATCCTGGTGCAAGGGGTTCCCTTCAGTCCTCAGTGCCATTCTCCGAGAGGGGTTGATTTGAGTGTGGAGATGTGGGACATATATGGAGGTTTTGTCCCCGTCTTACGGGATGTATTTATCAGCAGATGAGTCAGCCTGCGACTTCAGTCCCAGATGCTGCACCGCCCGCACATGCAACTAGAGGTGGGGGTCAGGCAGTTGGGGGTCGCCCTAGAGGGGGAGGTCGATCCAGTGGTGATCAGGCCCGATTTTATGCACTTTCAGTCAGACCAGATATGGTGGCTTCTGATGCTGTGATCCAAGGTATTGTTTCAATCCTTCATGAAATGCATCCGTTTTTATTTGATTCCGGTTCTTCATATTCACATGTTCATCATATTTTAACCATTCTCTGGATATGCCCCATGAGTCTTTAGTTACATCTGTTCATGTGTTCGCCCTTGTGGGTGATATTGTTATTATGGACCGCGTGTGTCGGTCATGTGTGGTGCCTATTGGGGGTCTGGAGACCCGGGTGGATGTGTCATTGTTCAGTATGGTCGGTTTCGATGTGGTTTGATCAGGTAGATGATGTTACTTTTAGGTATGACTTGATGAGGGTGTAAGTTTCAAAAGATGCTCCGTGTTTTGATTTATGGGTACCTCATTGGTGGGGCGACACTCTCCTTGTTGTTGGCTGTGAGTATTCAAGTCCTGCCTTGTAACACCTACAGATTGTAGGGGTATTTCCTCGTGGTGTGATCGTGCATTAGAGGAGTATTAGACATTCAGGTGATGAAATTGAGATCGAATATGGTGATTGGTGTTCTTTGAGGGTTTGATTATGGAAACTCGAATGAGTAGATGATTTCATAGTTGAGGGCTATAGAGTCATAGCCAAGATTAGCCAGGGGTTAGTGTACGATGTGATTCAGTCATTTTGGACCTGCAGAGGGTCATTGGTCTATGGGGTACGACCGTATTGATTTGGGGTCCCTTAGTAGGCCCTGTGGGGATAGGTGTTTTGCACTAGGTCGGATTGATTGGCTCTGTAGTGCTATTGTGAGGGGTGTCAGTTAGTGGCTATTGGGTTTACCTGTGCTCTGGGATGATCTAGGAGTTACCGTCCCTGCTTTGGGGAGCGGCGATTTGTTGGGTTTAGGCAAACATGGTGAGGTTCTGTTGGGGCCTTATAGCAGAGTTGATTAAGGTAAAGTAGATGAGTATCATAGGATTTTGACGTATGGGTTGTGTTCTTTCTGTTTCGTGTGGCATGGTAGCGTCCGATGTCCCGTGGTTGGTAATTCACTTGGAGTACTTGATATCGGGCTTCGTGTGGTTTTTGATTTTTAGCAAGACTAAGCGAGGTTTGCAATATGGACCAGCATTCAGACAGGGTGCACGTATTGCAGCGGTGCATGTTAAATAGGACACGTGTGTTTTGGTTATGCGGTGTGAGAGGAGTTCATAACATTGCGTTGTGTTATTACCGTTGTTATTGTGGGACGATTTTTCTTATATAGTGTCATTTCTTTCATGTTTGGGTACATTTGGGTGTTGTCTATTAGTGCACGGACTGCACGTGTTATGGCTTTAAGTGGTATTGATGTGTCCTGATTCTGGAGTGGTTGTGACGGATGAGACAAGGTCATCGAACCTAGAATGGGTGTTATCGGATCTTGTTGCAGCATATTTGGGAGGATATTGAGGCTGATCGGCTTAGAAGTTTCGCTATATTTCCCTTCGAAGGGAGGGAGTTCCATTACTTGTTGATGCGACAAATAGTTATGGGTTTCTTCGTGTTTCTCTCATCATTGGTAGTATATTAAGGTGTTATAACGGGTCTCTGTTTGATGACAGGCTTATTACCGGCATTTGGGTGGTTTGGGCGTCTATTGAGATTTGACCTTATCGTTGTGAGTGGTCGAGATTGGTGCGATATCATGTGATTTTGTCTTGAGTTATGACTTTGGTTAGGTACAGTAGGTTCAATCATATACAGTGTGTGGAAGCGTGATTTTGATCTTGTAGATAAGTTCTGACGTGGAATTTGGATTCTATGGCGTAGGGATTAGGTTGGATATAGAGGAATTCGAATGTGTTGTGTTATTAGATCTATGTGGGGTAGGGTGACGTGGGGTCACCCCTGGGTATGTGCATGGTAAAGTTATTTGGCGGTTTGATGGCTTCTGGAACAACTCTTGGCACGTTCGAGGATGAACGTTTGTTTAAGAGGGGGAAAATGTAACGACCCGGCCGGTCGTTCCGAGAGTTTAGCCCGTTTCCCCCATTTATGCTTCGTTGTTTGTGTAGTCCATATCTTTTTTGTTATGTTGGATCGGTTGGGTCAGGTTCAGAGTGATTGTGGAGAGAAATGAGTCACTTTGTCTCTCAATTTGGTTCAATAGTTGGAAAAGTCAACCGAAAGTTGACTTATAGGTATATGATTTCGTAATGTGATTTTTATGGTTCGGATGGCTTCGTTAGGTGATTTGAGACTTCGGAGTTTATTCGAAATGTTATTCGGAAGTCCGTGGTAGAATTAGGCTTGAATTAGCGAAATATGATTTTTAGCGATTTCCGGTTAGAAGTGGAAAATTAGCTATCGGGGTCGGAATGGAATTTCAGAAGTTGGAACAGGATCGTAGTGTCATTTGGGATGTGTGTGCAAAATTTCAGGTCATTCAGATGAGGTTTGGTCAGATTCGGCATCGTTAGCAAATTTCGGAAGTTTAGAAATCCTTAGGCTTGGATTTTGAGTAAATTGGGTGATTTGATGTTGGTTTAAGTGTTCCGAAGGTTCAACTAAGTTGGAATAATCATATATGACGTGTGGGTATCATTGGTTGAGGTCCGGAAGATATCGGGATTTATGTCGGATGGTTATCGGAGGTTTGGACTTGGGAAATGCAGCAAAGTTGCTGCTGGTGCCAGTTTACTGGTGTGGTTCCACCTGCGGATGGGGAGCCGCAGGTGCGATGATTGCAAGTGCAGTGTGCCATGTGTAGATGCGGAAAGAGGAAGGCTGGTCTGGGAGCGCGGATGCGGTATTTTTGTCGCACCTCCGAGCCCACAAGAGCGAGGTGAGGGCCGCAGATGCGAATGTCGAGATTTAAGTCATGGTCGCAGGTGCTCACCTAGGACCGTAGGTGCAAGAAATGTTCCGCATGTACGGTAGTCGCTGGGCAGAAAGTATAAAAGGATGCCTTCGCGAATTGTCTTATATTTCACCATTTTCTAAGACGGGTTTGGAGCTTTTTGAGGGATTTTGAAGAGGGATTCAAGGGAAACACATGGTAACGCTTTGAAACTTGAGACCTTGATTTATGGATTTGAGGGGTCATTTTTCGTCGGATTTTGTTGTATTTGGTATGTATGGACTCGTGAGAGTGTAAGGATTCTAGTTTTGTTATCTTTGTCGAGTTACGAGTTGTGGACCCGGGGGTCGGGTTTGGCCGAATTCGGGATTTGTAATGTAATTTGATAATTTTGATGTGTGCTTCGCTCATTTAGCATATACTAATGATATAATACTGATTTTGGTTAGATTTGGAGCGATTTGTGGCCGAGTCGAGCGGCAAGGGCATTGTGAAGTAGAGTTTTGGCTTGATTGAGGTAAGTAACGCTTCCAATCTTGGTTCTGAGGGTTCGAAACCCGGAGCTACGTGTTACGTGATTGGAATTGGGTGACGCACATGCCAAGTGACGGGCACGCGGGCGTGCATCGTGTGATTCGTGACCTGGTTCATTCCATGGCACTATTTATTGGTTCTCTCTTGTTGATATCTGTGCTTCTGTCAATGTGACTGATGTGAACATTCTAGAAATCATGCTAAATGTTTTGTTAAGGATTCAAGCCAATACTGTTGAGACCCGAGCGGTTGTCTTAATGCGAACATATTAGAGATCGTGCTAGATATTATGTTAAGGCTTCACACCGATGTTGTTGAGACCCGAGTGGTCGTTCATTATTGTCATCTCATATGTTTCATTGATATTATATACTCAGTTCTGTCATTGCATATCATATCATGTCTCAGTCTTGGTAATTGTTGTTTTGCACATTATATCATTGATTCGGGCCAGTTCATGCATTGTGAGCCCATGTGAGCGAGATTGGAGAGTGATGACTGATTGAGGCCGATAGTCTTATGTTGAGTGGAAGATATATGGTTCGAGCTGGACACTGCAGGGGCATACATATTGGATCGGGCTGCACGCCGCAACAGTATATATATTGGATCAGGCTATACACCGCAACAATATATATATTTGGTCGGGCTGCACGCCGCAACTATATATCGCTTGGGTTGTAGGAGCCCCTCCCGAGTCTGTAACACACCCCCAATGAGCGCATTGATATTTGATGGATGGATCTTCCTTGGACATGGATCTTGTCTGAAGTGTTTCTGTTCGGAGATGGATTTTCTCCATGAGGCTGGATTGGCCTGTTGTTCCCCGGTACTGAGCAATCGATGTCAGTGATGTGTATGCATATTCTGGGATGGATCTTCCCTGGGCCGTCGAGCCATATACAGTACCGAGTGGTTGAGAGATATATCATTATCTGGAGATGTACCTTCTCCTTAGGGCTGGATCGGCCTTCCTCAGTACTGCGTGACTTCTGTCTGATATGTATATAGTCTGGGAGAGATCTTCCCTGGGCCATGTGATCCATATACAGTACTGAGTGGATGAGTATTTGAGAGTGGGAGCACATTGTGCATTTCATATTGTTGATGCATTGGCATGTAAAGCACGTCGAGGTACATATGTTAATCTATTCGGAACTGTGTTTATCTTATCACTTGAGCTGTCTAGTTAACTGAAAGCATGCCTACATATATGTACGTTTATTCTGTCATAAACATGGAGGTTTAGTCCGTAACTACCTCTCAGTCCACCAGTTGGGCTTGTTACTTACTGAGTTGGTGTACTCACGTTACCCCATGCACCTTGTGTGCAGATTCAGGTGCAGGACTGGGTGAGAGCTGGTTTACTCTCTTGGAGCACTTCGGAGATTGCAAGGTACCTGCACGGCGTCCGCAACCTTGCCTCTCTCCATCCTATTATTCATTTTTGTTTATTCTCATACTTGTTGGTATTAAGGAAACAATACTATATTTTGTACCTCCTTTTAGTTGCTCATGACTGATGACTCCGTGTTTTGGGGTTGTATTTACATGTTTTACCTAACTTTATTTGCTTTGAAATGCTAAAATTGGAAGATTTATGAAATAATTATTGATATGGAACCAAACGAAAGGTTTTTCTTACGTTATGCTTAGTGAATTGGCTAGCCTAGTATCACGATAGGTGCCATCATGTCCGGGTTGGTTTTCGGGTCGTGACATGAACCTTTACACCTAGTTATACGACATAGGATTAGAGACATAATCATAACTTTAGGTACTCATAATAAAACTAATTAATACAATTATGTACACGTAAGCGTGACATAGTTGTGACTCCTTAAACAAAACCAAGGTACATGTTCGCGTGACCATGTTCAAACACTCTTAGTAAATAAAAGGCCTTAATCAAACACTCGTAGAAATGCTTTAGGCGCGGATTTTTAAAATCATTATCGTGATTACGTACATGTTCGCATGACGTGATCTAGATTTTCAAATAAATTCAAGGTACGCGTTCACGCGACTTTGACTAAATTTTTCTTAAATAAACTAAATGCCGTGAATTGTGTACACGTACGCATGACATGATTCTTGACACATAAAAACTAAGATATACGTACGCGTAACTCGTATTAAGATAATCATTTTAAATACGAATAATCGAGTAATTAGAAGCGGTAAAAGGTAAAATAAATATAGGTCCTAAAATGAGTAATTAAACAATTTAATCCAAGTACAAATTGCTAAACGACCGTGCTAAAACCACAGAATTCGGGAGTGCCTAATACCTTCTCCCAGGTTAACAGAATTTCTTACCCGATCTTCTGGTTGCGCAGACTTTTAACGGAGTCAAATTTTCTCGATTTGGGATTTAAAATAAACCGGTCACTTGGGCCACCATAATGATTCCAAGTGGAAACTCTGAAATTAAATAAATAATCATATTTCGATTAATGTTACTTAAATTGGAAAAACTCCCTTATGGTGGGGATTGAATAAATAATCCAATTTTGAAAAGCTCTGGAGACTCCGCTGAGGATTGAACCTAGAATCTCTGGATTAGGGTTCAAGAACTCGAGCTTTCAATGTAATTTTACTGGGCTTTATTGATTGTGATATTACTATATTATTGTGGGCCTAATATGCTAATTGCTACTCATTTACCGCTTTGATATTATTTGAATTGTATTAAACTGCCTTCTTACGCCTCCCTTCCGAGTCTTCTAAATATGGTGCACACATTCATGTGGCCCGCTTTCTGTTAGAATCATACCAAATAGAACGAGGATGGATCAACTACTAGGCCGGGTAGACTTTTGTGCTCCCGGTACTTCGCTCCCATCTCAGCTCGAGTTGTCCGCTCGGGTAAGCCAAGTCTAGAACACATCCCTCCCTAGTAAGAACATTTATTTGCATCACGTGCATTTGACTTAGGGGACTCAACATAGGGATTGGGTCCGTCTAGGACAGGTGTACCGGAAATAAAAGACCATCCTGATGCATCTTACCTGCTACGTGTACATTTATTTGTTTCAGCTTGTTTGTTGACCGGTTAAGGAAATAAAAACTACAAAAAAACTAAGAGTGAGGTAGGATAGGAAATTCACCCGGTTCTGAAAACTCCGGTATTTGAAAATGCCTCGAAAATCTACCAAAAAAAAAGAAAAAGAAAATGTATTTCAAAAAATGAAAGTGAGTCGATATCATATTTTTCTAGTTGTGTCAAAACTGACCGAACTACGCGGGTCTGATTCTCACCAGATTTGAGATACGTAGGCAAACCTCATCGGTGCTGACCCCAATTCTTCCAACCAAATAATGTAATAAAGTATTTCTGTTGGTCAAAAGATAAAATTGACCCAGCTTCGGTTAAGTCTTGTGTCGTTCTCGCCGGAATAACCTTAGAACACCTTATATTGTCGAAGGGCTATTTTCGCTAAGAACGGACATATCTGTCCATAAATCATCACTTTTCCCAAAAAAGTTCCTTACTTCAGCCTCAAAACTTTATTCGAAAGTAAGAAGGGGCCACTATTGCAAAAATGCCCGTTCTGGTCGACGTTGCACAAATAGCCACCTTCAAGTGATTTTTCTTTAAAAATTAAAAACTGGTTCTTGCAAAAAGAGTCTGTTGGTCTTGTCTTTTAAAATTAGAGTCAACCTTAACCCTGCCTGCTCACAGGTACAAAATGAATACCTTCTAGAATCCACCATTGAATGTCGTAGAGCAAGCTCCACTACAACTCCAACTGTGGTGGTATGATTTAGAAAAAGAGGGTCAAGTATGGATACTTGAACATCTGGGTGCTCTCACCGATGTCATGAAAGTTAAGCCACGAAATGATCTAATCAAGGATTTAGTAAACTTTTGGGATCCTGTTGGTAATGTCTTCTGCTTCTCAGGCTTCAAGCTCAGTCCCACCTTGGAGGAAATAGCGGTGTATACATGTCTTGGTCGGGGTTTGAGAAATCAACAACTTATATTCTCGAGGCCTAGGTCAGTGTGCCGTTTCTTTGATATCATGAACATTAGTAAGCAAATAAGAAAGAACCGTATGAGTGAGGGCTGCTGCTCATTCTACTTTCTATACTCCAGGTACATGCATCTAGAGGGGTTTGAAATGCATGAAAAAGGGTTGAACAACAAACAAATTAAAGATACTTGGAAAATTCACCGGTGTTTTGCCTTCATAGTAGCATTTCTGAATGTCATGGTCTTCCGAAAATAAAAGGGTACAGTTGATATCCGTATGGCTAGAATTTCACAAGTCCTAACTACCAAGGAATATCACACACTCGCTTCGCTTATATATTCAGATATCTATCGGACATTGACACGGTGTAAGTCGGGGGCGACATTCTTCGAAGGCTGCAACATTCTTTTACAAATGTGGCTGATTGAACACCTTCACCATCATCCAAAATTTATGAACTATGGTCCAATCAAGAGAAACTTCATTGAAAGCTATGAAGAAAGAGTGAAAGATTACAACTCCCCGAAAGGGGTTGAAGCTTGGATCATCCACTCGAGAACTTTAATGGCAAACCAGATTGACTGCACTCTAGGATGGCTCCCGGTGAGGGAAGTTATATATATGTTGGCCATAAATAATTATTTGCTATTGATGGGCTTGAGAAGTGTCCAACCATATGCACCCAAAAGGGTTCTGAGGCAATTGAGAAGATATCAAGTAGTACCTGAGGATGAAGACTTGAGTGTCCAAGTCATTGAGCTACATATCGAAGCCCCACTTCTCGAAGATTTAATTCAAAAAATCTAGAATGGGTGTCGATACTTGAAAGAGGATACCCAAGTACCTGATCTTGCCAAAGGCGAAGTAGATCCGGGCTATGTCGCATGGTTCGAAAAAAGGAATTTCATCGATGAGGAACCAGAGCCCGAGACGGAAAGGCCCGCCAAGAGGCCTCATATTCAAGCTTTTGATGACAAAATCCAAGAACGGTTGGCCTGGGGAGGAAAAGAAAAGAAATATCAAGCCACTATCCATACTTTGGAGGAAAAGTTGAGGAACCTTACCTTTGACAATGACTTACAGGCACATGTAGCCGAATGTGAAATGAGAAAATTGACCCGAGAGAACGAGACGCTCCGAGCCCAACTCTGAAACAGGAGATAGCTGCCGAAACGCCTATAATAAGTGAGAGAGATGAAAATATCATCAACAACTTAAGAATGACGGTCCACGACTATGCAACTGACTTGATAAAGATCGAAAAGGATTTGCTAGATGCTCAAAGGAAACTATCTAAGGGATCAGAAGAACATGCCCACCATTTGAGACAGAAATATGGGAAAGAAATAGCCATTCTAAAAGAAAAGTTGTTTGCCCTTGGGAATGAAGGGGTCCAGCAAACCAAAGATTTTAAGACAGAAAGAGAGCACTGTTATGCACTAATTTTCCAACTAGAAAGCGTGCAACAACTACAGGAGAAAAACAATACCAGCGCACAAGTGTTGGAATCCCGAGAACAACACATTGGGCGTCTGCTTCAAGAGAAAGGAGTCATCAGAACCAGGATTAAGGAAATAGCTGACTATGTCGTGATGAAATGCCACGAGTATGAAGACATGACTAGGTCCATGTTTTTCGCTTCTATGATGACTTTCATCCACAAAGTAATGGATGACTTAGATCGGCTTCAAGAAGAAATTGCACGAAGGCCCGTGCAAAGACCAGCTAATGCCCCACATGCTCCAAGAAGACCAGTAGAAGCTCTCATGTACTTTTGACTTTGCAGTTTTCGAGTCTGTACTTTACTGCTTTTCAGAGTTTTATTCAAAATTGTTGTATAGTTTATTTTGAGTCTATATTATTTTTCCTTTATAGTCGTCAGTACTTTAATTCCCTATAATGAAAATCAAAAAGAGATATCTTTTTTTTAATGAAATGAAAATGTGCTTTGTTACTTCATACTTATTCCCTGAACTACGTAATGATCTGATTCATGCGGCGTCATGATACGTAGGCAATCCAAATAAGATTCAATCACAACCTTAAAATAAAGTAATTAAGAAAGAAAAAAGGAGAGACAATAAAGTTGGGATGAAACACACAGCCGTTGCAAAACATCTTAGAAAAATGTTTAACATTTTAGGTGCATTGCATCCCCCAATATGCGATTCCTATGTGATAAATGTCTCGGACTAACTGGTTTGTTGTGTGTGCTTTAAAAGAACAGTTTCTATTTATTAGGTTGTTGGTTTTGTGGTGGTAATATGGATTCGCACCTTTATTTCATGAGATATAAAAGAAGTATCGCCATGGCCTCAGAGAGTCATCTACCTATCATTGAGCCCGAGGATAGCCCTGCATCGGTTATCCCACAGCCAGAGTCAACAACAACTAAGGAGAATATAAGGCTAAGATTCCTTATGCTAGAAATGTGGGATGCATGGTCTAATGGCTTGGAGCCACCCAATACTATCCCTGGATTCCCCGAATTAATCCCTGGGACAGGAGGAACTACCAATATCCCTATCCCAGTAACTAATCCAATCCTTCCATTTGGGTACCCCCAAATTCCTATCCTCAACACCCATAATTTGAATCTCCCGTAGAACATGAGAGAGTGTGAGGAATCCCGAACAAGAGAAGATAGAACGAAAATGAAAAGCATTGAGCAAAGCCTCAAGAATATACAAGGCCTGAGTGGCCAAAAGAGCGTGTCATATGATGGTTTGTGCATGTTCCCTTACGTACATTTACCTGTGGACTTTAAGATGCCAAAGGTTGAAAGATATTACGGACATGGAGACCTGATTGCGTATTTAAAGCGATACTGTAACCAGCTGAGGGGTGCTGGTGGAAAAGAGGAGCTGTTAATGGCCTACTTCGGAGAGCTTCACCGGAATTTCTTCTGAATGGTATATAGACCAAGACATCTCCCATTGGAATATATGGGATGACCTAGCCCAGGATTTTGTGAGGCAATTCCAATACAATGTGGACATAGCTCTAGACAGAAATTCTTTGTCCAACCTCAAGAAGAAAGCTTGGAAAGCTTCCGGGAATATGCTATCAAATGGCGTGAACAAGCGGCCAGGGTTAAACCTCAGATGTATGAGGCTGAGATGTTCAATGTCTTCTTACAGGCCCAAGAGGATGATTATTTCCAAAACATGATGTCTGTAATGGGAAAACCGTTCGTGGAGGCCATCAAAATTGGAGAAATGGTAGAAAATAGCCTGAAAACAGGCCGCATCTTAAGTCAATCAGCTTTAAGATCCACTTCCCAAGCTATTTAGAGCGGCTCGAGGGGTTTGGCCAACCATAAGAAAAAAGAAGAGGGAGCCATGATGGCTGCAAGATTAAGAAACTCTCGCCGACCTTGGGATTATTTTGGTCCACATTCCAGGGCCTCGCAACATTATTTCCCCCACTAGGACGTAACCTATGCTATGGCCCCTTATCCTTATGCAGTAATGAATGCCCAACCATACAACCGGCCACGACAACATTACAATCAGAATAGAGCTCCACATCCAAGAAACAACCCTCCTCACCAAGCCTCGTATATTCCCCGTCCACCATAAAATAATTACCAATATAACACCCGTCCCCATGAACCACCCAGAAAAATTGACTTCACACCCATTGGTGAGTTGTATTCCAGCCTCTTCCTAAAATTAGTCCAAATGGGCCTGTTGCAGCCTGTACCTACGAACAGACAGAACCCAGAATCTCCATCCTACATGCCAGATACCAGGTGCATTTATCACTCCGGGGAGGAAGGGAATGAAACCGAAGATTGTTGGACCCTTAAGAGAGCAGTCAAGAGCCTAATCAAACAGAAGCAGGTAGTGTTAAGGGATGAGGAAGTACCTAATGTAACCAACAACCCGTTACTGGCTCACAACAATGGGCCGGTCATCAGGATAATTTGTGAAGATAAAGAATTCGACCCTGCATTAAAAGCTATTATTGCAATCGCTGATTCAGAGAAGAAACCTAAGGCGGTGGCGAAACAAGTCAGGGATGAGAAAAAGATGAATTCCACTCCCCAAAATGAAGAAGAGGCCAGGGAAGCAAAGATAGTGGAAGTACCTGCCAAAGAGGCCATTCTCTACGTTCCAAGAGCCCCTAGAAAGGGACAACTCATGTTTAGCCCTCCCAAGAGATTGGAGTAGAGGAAAACCATGCCAAATCTGCCAAAAATGTATGTACCAAAACACTTACATGTCACGAAGGACAGTCATTCCAGTTAGGCTGGATGAGCCTTTGATCATTAGCCGCGTGCCACAAAATCCCATAAGAGACACTATTGTTGTCCCTTGGAACTACAACCAGACGTTGGTCACATAAAAAGGGAATGAGGTTAGAGGGGAAGTAAATGAAAAAATATCAATCTGGGAAGTATCATAACCTAGAAGAATTGAACAAAACCAAGAAGAAACGGTTCTCCCTCAAAAAGCCTGTTACTGCTGAAGTAGCAGAGAAATTCTTCCAGAAGATGAAAACCTCGGAGTATGCTGTAATTGATCAACTTAGAAAGGATCCCTCCCAGTTTTCACTTTCGTCCCTATTGATGAGCTCAAACGAACACCAGAAGGTGCCTCTAAAGACGTTGAATGAGGCGTATGTTCCAATTGAGACCACGGTTGAACAGTCGGAAAGAATGGCAAAGCGATTTTTCGAGGTCAACCAAATCTCCTTCACGCAAAATGACTTGCCTCCATAAGGATCCGCTCACACCAAAGCCCTCCATTTGACCGTCAAGTGTGAAGGATATTATGTGAAAAGGTTCATGTTAGACGCTGGGTCCGGAGTCGACATTTTCCCTTTATCAACATTATAGAGGATGGAAATTGGGACAAAAAGGATTAGACCAAAAAATGTTTTTGTGCGTGCTTTCTACGGTGTCAAGCGGGATACGGTAGCGAAAATTGACTTGATCCTGAGAATTGGCCCTGTGGATTTTGAAGTAACATTCCAAGTTCTGGACATGGATACTTCATATAACTTTCTCTTAGGGAGACCATAGATCCATGCCGTGGGAGTCGTACCCTCTACTCCCCATCAAATGGTCAAGTCTGAAAATGAAAACCAAGAAATAGTTGTCCACAGAGAGGATGAACAGTCAATTTACAAGGACCCGTCAGTCCCATGTCTTGAGGCAAGAGAGGGAAGTGAGCACATCGTCAACCAAGCCTTTGAAATTGTGGTGGCCGACCAGTTCCAAGAAGGAACCCTATGTCCTCAAACCTGCTTATCAAATGCATCACTCATGTTTTCCAGTGAAATGATCAGACATGGTTACAAGCCCGGGAAAGGGCTCGGAGTATCCTTACAAGGTGTCACAGAACCCGTCACCTTGGCTGCCAACAAGAAGTTCTTTGGCATAGGTTTCCAAGCTACCCATGCTGATAAAAAAATGAGTCGATGAACGTAAGAAAAATGGGTGGGTCATTCCTCAGCCAGCCCCGTACCTCATCAGGTCATTTATTAAGCCAAGCTATATAGAAGAAGAAGAATAGGCCTTCACGGTCGAAGAAATTGAGGACATATGTGAGGCAATGAGGCAAATGCTGTGCGAGGTACACATGATCCAACCGGGTGAAGGATCGAGCACTGATGAGGTGCAATACCTGGGGCCCTCCCGTCAGGCGGGAATCCCGGTAGTTCAGCCTTGCCATTTTTTCTGCATTCCGAGTTATTTCAGGGTGTAACTCGAATGTTTTTAGTTTTGTTGTCTTTTAAATTCCAATGTAAACCCTCCTATCTTCAAATTCAATGAAATGAAATCAATATTTCAACATGACATGCTTGCGGACTTCATACCCAGATCCTAAAACACTGTCTAACTACAAAATAATGAATCAAGAACCCGAATATAACGAAAATGAGACTTTTAGGGAAATAAATCGGGAATTGGAACAATTTAAGAATTAGCCTAAGCAAAACCTAAATGAAATCGAGCCAGTTAATTTGGGAAATTCAGAAGAGGACAGGGAGACCATGATAAGCATTCACGCTAAGGAAAAAACTAGAGATGCATTGATCCAACTCTTGTTTGAATTCAAAGACGTGTTTGCATGGTCTTATGACGATATGCCAGGACTAAGTTTTGATCTAGTGGTACAAGTTGCCAACCTATCCGACAAAAGCAAAGAAAACTCAAAGTAGATATCAGTGATAAAATTAAAGAAAAGGTTACCAAACAATTAAAAGCTGGTGTGATCCTAGTAGTCTGATACACCACGTGGTTTGCCAATGTGGTCCCAGTACCAAAGAAGAACGGGAAAATTTGGGTATGTGTTGACTGTAGAGATTTGAACAAAGAAAACCCTAATGACAACTTCCCGTTACCAAACATCCACATCCTTGTCGACAACTGTGCCAACATGAGATACAATCTTTTGTGGATTGTTATGCTGGGTATCACCATGTCCTAATGGACGAAGAAGATGCATAAAAGACAGATTTCACCACACCATGGGGCACGTACTATTACAGGGTCATGCCATTCAGTCTAAAAACGCTGGGGAAACTTACATGAGAGTTATGGCCGCCATCTTTCATGACATGATGCACCAGGAAATTTAGGTATACATAGATGACGTGATCATTAAATCCAGCTACTAAAGAAAGACACATCATCTAAATGTGCATTCGGGGTTCCATCTGGGAAGCTCTTGGGGTTTATAGTCTGTCGGAGGGGTATTGAGTTATATCCAACAAAGATAAAATCAATCCAAGTTCTGCCACCTCCGAAAACTAAGAAAAAGTTCATGAGTTTGCTGGGAAGGTTGAATTACATCACTAGGTACATCCCTCAGCTTAATACATGCGAGCCCATATTTAAGCTACTAAAGAAAGACACGACGATTAAATGGCCGAATGAGTGTCAAGAAGCTTTCGATAAAATCAAAGAATATTTGTCAAATCCATCGGTGTTGGTCGTGCCTGAGCCTGAAAGACCTTTGTTCTTGTACCTGACGGTCTTGGAGAATTCTTCTGGCTGTGTCCTCGGACAACATGATGCGACCGGGAAGAAAGAGCAATCCATATACTATCTGAGCAAGAAATTTACTAGTTACGAAGCGAAGTATACTTTGCTGGAAAGAACTTGTTGCACCTTAACTTGGGTCGCTCAAAAGCTCAGACATTATTTGTTGGACTATACCACATACCTCATAAACCGAATGGACCCTCTAAAGTACATATTCCAAAAACCGATGCCCACGGTAAGGCTAGCCAAATGGCAGTTTTTGCTCACAGAGTTCGACATTGTCTACGTCACCCGCACTACTATGAAAGCCCCAACACATATTTCCTAGATGAGGAAGTAAACTCAGTTGAGGTAATCCCAGAAGACATTAAGACTTGGAAAAGTTTCTTTGATGGAGGTGTAAATACGAAGGGTGTTGGGATGGGCAATTTTGATTTCGCCCACGGGTTAGCACTATCCGGATACAGCCCGTCTTCAGTTCTTCTGTACAAATAACACTGCTGAATACGAAGCTTGCATCATGGGCGTGGACATGGCAATTGATCTGGATGTGGAAGAACTATTAGTTATGGGAGATTATGATTTGATCATTCGACAAGCCCAAGGCGTATGGGAAACTCGAGATATCAAGCTTATCCCATACAGACAACATGTGGAAGATCTCAGTAAACGGTTCAAATCTGTTGAATTCAGGTATATTCCTCGATTCCACAATGAGTTAGCTGACGCCCTAGCTACCTTAGTTGTAGTGTTGTCGTGTCCCGGCAACGTCCATATTAACCCATTGAAGATTCACGATTAAAGTAGAACCCGATGTCCAGCCATGGTATCGTGATATTAAAAGGTTCTTGAAAACAAAATGATACCCTGAGCAGGCTAATGGAGACCAAAGGAGAACCATTAGAAGGCTTGCCAACAATGTCTTCTTAAGCGGAGAGGTGTTGTATAAAGGAAATCCAGATCTGAATCTTTTAAGGTGTGTGGATGCTAAAGAAGCTGAAAAGATCATGAACGAAGTGCATTCAGGAGTATTACTAGATGACTATGGAAAAGGATTGCTTCAGCTTTGTCCGGAAGTGCCATCAACGTCAGATACACGGAGACCTGATTCATGCACCGCCTTACGAGTTACATCTTCTGTCAGTGCCTTGGCCGTTCGTTGCTTGGGGTATGGATGTAATTGGGCCGATCGAGCCGAAAGCCTCAAATGGGTACAAATTCATCTTGGTTGCCATTGATTACTTCTCACAATGGGTTGAGGCGGTCACTTTAAAAGTCGTCACCAAGAAAGCAGTGGTGGACTTCGTACATTCCAACATTATATGTCGTTTTGGTATTCCAAATACTATCATTATCGACAATGCTGCAAATATGAACAGTCACTTGATGAGGGAGGTATGCGAACAATTTAAAATTACGCATCGCAATTCTACCCCTTACCGACCCAAAGCCAATGGCGTCGTTGAAGCAGCAAATAAAAACATCAAGAAGATCCTCAGGAAAATGATCCAAAGTTCTAGGCGATGGCATGAAAAGTTTCCTTCTGCATTAATGAGATATCGCACAACCGTGCGTACATCAGTCGAGGCTACGCCTTACTTATTGGTTTATGGCACTAAAGCTGTAATACCCGCAGAAGTCGAAATTCTCTCTCTTTGAATCATTGTTGAAACTGAAATCGAGGATGACGAATGGGTCAAAACCCGTCTAGAATAGTTAACTATGATTGATGAAAAGCAGATGGTCGCGGTTTGTCACGGGCAGTTGCATCAACAAAGAATGGCCCATGCCTACAACAAGAAAGTGCGGCCTAGAAACTTTGAAGTGGGAAACTCGTTTTAAGACGTATTCTCCCTCATCACGAGGAAGCAAAAGGAAAGTTCGCTCCGAATTCACATTATAAGAAAAATGCTGCCAAAAGGGGCATTGTACATAGGAGATATTGAAGGAAATGACCCCAAAACGACTGTTAATGAAGATGCGGTCAAAAGGTACTATATTTTAACCCCCGGTCTTAATACTCTCCGGTTGGGATGACGAAGGCTTTCATTCTCGCAACCCAAACATTATCAGCTTTTGTAAACCCTTTGAGTCGTTTACTCTTCGTTAGTCACCCTCTTCGGAACCTGAAAGTGCAGTCTTAAAAGAAATCAAAAATAAAAAATCATCAATCAAAACAAAAACAAAATTTTTTCTTGAACTACGTTCGACTTGATTCCGAAATGATACGTAGGCAACCTCACTTTGGGGTTCAGTCACACCAAGATAAAAATTCAAATTCCCCCCTGTCACGACCCAAAAATCCATTAAGGTCGCGATGGCGCCGGACACCACAGTCAGGCAAGCCAACACTCATCAGTTAATTAAATTTCTATTTTAGTATTTTGAAATTGTTACCTTTCATTTCATTATGTGAAAATCGATAAAAATTTATTGAGTAAATAACAAGGTTTTAACACTTCAATTAACAAATACATCCAAAATCATCCCAGAACCCGGTGTCACAAGTGCATGAGCAATTTCTAAGAAAAACCAAATGAAATACAATAACCGTCCAGAATGCAAACGTGGCGGTAAAGAAAGTACAACTCAATACGCTGAAGGAGAATCTGCTGGCTGCGGGTCATCTCGAGAGGTGCAGCTCACCCAAGTCCCCATACCAACCATGCCACGACGCCAAGTGGGGCCACTAGATATACATGTACCTGTGCAACAAAATGCATGAAAAGTGTAGCATGAGTACGAAAACAACGTGTACCCAGTAAGTATCCCGCCTAACCTCAAAGAGGTAGTGGCAATAGGTCAACTTTCAAACTTATTAAAAGTTAAATTAATATAATCAAGGGTGATGTCAAACATGGATATTACTATAAACTAACATATAACAGCAGGAAATGACAACTTCTTCCATAAATTATAAATCCCAGTTTCCGTCATCTCAGTTAACCACTCATATCTTAAGACAATTAAACAATTTAAATCACAGATGGTATCCAACAAATATCATACGCAGTAAATGCTGAGGATCGAACGGCCCGAACCAACATAAATGTAAATTGGGCACTGTCGAAGGGTCGAACGACGCGAACCATATATGCATCTATTAACCTGTCGTGGGGTACGACTCACTCTCATGAGAGTAATGTAATAAATCACCCCGCTCGCGGAATATAAATTGCGAAGAGGTCACACATAAGCATACACATTCACGCAGTCCACCCCGACTATATCGGGAAAAAAATTACCCAAGAAAATGATAATTTCTCTTTTAATGGTCACAAAGATGGTATTTAAATCTTTTCTAGAAATTCATTTGTAAAGTTTTATAAGGTTTAAATATTTTTAAATTCGTCAGTAAAGTTTCAAGTACGGCTTTTGGGTCCTAGACTACCTGGACATAAGCATAATAGTAGCTACGCACGGACTATCTTCACCTCGTACGTACGTAGCCCCCCCACACAGTAGCACATATTTAATTATTTCACCTATGGAGACAATTCTCTCTTACAAGGTTAGAAAGGAGACTTACCTCGCTCCGAAGATTCATGACCGGCCTCCAAGCCCTTCCGACGACTCAAATTGATGCACCACGCCCAAAACTATCCAAATAAAGGGAAAACCAATGAAAATATACTCTATTACGTATAACAATTCAATTTATATAAATTTCCAACTCCGCCCGAAAAGTAGACAAAATAGTCCTCGGGCCCACGTGCCCGGATTCCAAAATTTTTCGAAGATAAAGATTACCCATAACTTTAGGAACTCAAATATATAGTTCCCTTTCAATTTCATGACCAAATTCGTGGTCAAAATCAAAACATACAAATTCTAGGTCTTTCTTCAAAATCCCAAATATTTACAAAGTTTTCTTCTCTAATCCATGCATAATCCAGGTATTTAACTCAAGATGGGAAGAAATCACTTACCTTATGGAAGATGCTGAAAAAACCACTCCAAAATCGCCTTCCATAGAAGAAATGAAGTGCAAATGATTCAAGACCTCGGTTTTAAAATACACACTGCCAAGACCCGATCTCGGCACCTGTGGCCTCCAGCCTCGCACCTACGTGCCCGTAAGTGCGCCCAAGCACCCGCATCTGCGGCTTCCTCCTTCCCACCCGAGCTCCGCACCTGCGCTTCCTCTCCCGCACCTGCGCCTTCGCAGGTACGGAAATAACCTCGCACCTGCACCCCCAGCCAAGCCAGCCAAAATCCGCATCTGCGACGCAAAAGCCGCACCTGCGGCCCTCATTCCGCAGGTGCAATCGCACCAGACACCAGATGCTTCAGCCCTTCCTCAACTCCAAATTTGATCTGTTAACCACCCGGAATCCACTCGAGGCCCTCGGGACCCCGTCCAATCATACCAACCTGTTCCAAAACATAATGCGGACCTGCTCGAGGCCTCAAATCACATCAAATAACATCAAAACAATGGATCACATCACAATTCAATCTTTATGAACTTTGAAATTTCAAACTTGTACATTTGATGCCGAAACCTATCAAATCATGTCCCATTGACCCCAAATTTTGCACACAAGTCACATTCAACATTACAGACCTGTTCCAACTTTCACAATTGGAATCCGACCCTGACATCAAAATTTCCACTTCCGGTCAGACTTCTCAAAACCTTCAAATTTTCTATCTTTAGCGACTCCAAAATGACCTACGGACCTCCGAATTCACTTTCGATTGCGCTCCTAACACCAC
Source organism: Nicotiana paniculata (assembly GCA_005239505.1). Taxonomy (NCBI): domain Eukaryota; kingdom Viridiplantae; phylum Streptophyta; class Magnoliopsida; order Solanales; family Solanaceae; genus Nicotiana; species Nicotiana paniculata. Next base: position 137,634 of record ML347760.1, on the reverse strand, counting down.
AATCACCACACAGAGCTTTTCACAGACTCGGAATCTCAAACAGACATCAATAACACTGAATTGCACTTCCACCCAGACTTATGAAATTTCTTCCAAAATACTAACTTCCACAATATGCGCTGAAACGCTCCCGGGTCATCCAACACCCGCTCCGAACATACGCCCAAGTCCAAAATCATCATATGAACCTGCTGGAACCTTTAAATCCTGATTCTAAGGTCGTTTACTCAAAAATCCAATCTTAGTCAATTCTTCCAACTTAAGGCTTCCGAAATGAGAATTTTTCTTTCCAATTCGACTCCGAACTTCACGAAATTCAATTCCGACCACACCTACAAGTCATAGTACCTCAAATAAAGCTGCTCATGGGCTTAAACCGCCAAACGACGCGCTAGAGCTCAAAACGATCGATCGGGTCATTAAATTCTCTCCCACGTAAACCTACGTTCATCCTCGAACGTGCCAAGAACTGCTCTGGAGTTATCTGAAATCACCGTTTAATACTTCGTGCACCTACATGTGCTACCACCACTCAGTTGAGCACATTAGCTTGATCAAATCTGAAGATATCTTCTTTTATCCATACAATAAGCTCTGAACCCAGTTCCAACACCCGAAATCCTCTGCCAGGTCCGTTTCCAATATATGAACACCGAATTAATCACTACACGAGGTACCAGAATATGATTGTATGCGTCCGCTGAATTAGCACCATACACCGCATACGATACCGACACAACGGAGAAGATGTGTAAAAATTTACAACCAACTGCAGAGTTAACCAATCATTGAGTCTCTCCTCTTGACTATAATCATCACCTCATTACAAACCAACTAATGGTATTTGTTCTTTAATATACTTCACATAATCTTATTGCACTGATCCCTGATCCAATAATCTCGTTTCACCCAATATGAACTGGTCAGGCCCTAAGTCAGCCCAGACATGACCAAAAGTCCTATGTGATGCCACAACGTGCCAATAAGCCACAACTCAAACGCGATACATAAAGAAACAAACTCTGGGAAGAACTACTTAGCTCACACAACTAATATGAACTTTCCTCAGAAAATAGAAAGCAAAACACAAGAGAATAGATATAGGTAACCGTAATCAACATCACACTATTGCGGCGCGCAACCCGATCCAAATAACATGCCTGTGGCGGCGTGCCACCCAATCCAAATAACATAACTGTGGCGCCGTGCCACCCGATCCAAATAACATAACCGTGGAGGCGTGCCACCCGATCCACACATAAAATTCACGTAAGGAGATACACACCCAGCTAAATTGCTCATTACCACAAAATATCAAATATCGGTCAAAATCACGCGAAGTGCATACTACCACCCTGGGGAGACTGATAGAGCCGTACGCTACAAAACTCAAGCATAGTTGAGGTGTATACATATTCTGAATCTCTAGAGCTATCCTGCTCACATAACTCATCACTATGCGGAACCTCAACACATAAGAAACTATCAAGTTGTTTCACAACTCATACGGTACAACTATAACATTACATGAAATGGGCGAATATGTAACAACATCTAAAGTCCCAATACCCCTCCTTGAGAAGCGCCATACTAAAATGAACACATCTGACTCACATGGAGCCCAATATCATATTTAAATCCATTCACAACCTCGAGTCGATTCTGCTCGTACCTAACTAGGCTAATAGCCTTACCTGAGTCCATAATAACCTACTTTTTTCATAACACACAAGAACAACCATCGTAGCCGGAGCAAACCCCCTGCATCCGCAACCAAATGAGCCGAGCACCCTCCAGGCATAAACTCTCAAACAAACAATATTATACTTCTTTATATTTGGTCTGAATCTTCAATAAATTAAGTGACTACATGCCACACTCATACGATCTTCCCGTGGTCACTCTCCCACGACCTTCCACACAAGGTAACAAGTCTGCACATCCATGCCACCGGTCACACTAATGTTGTAAAGCCAAGCAAGAAACCTGGAACCAGAACGTAAAGCCTCTTACACCACCACCAATCTCAGGTGACGTTGAATACGATACCGACTTATTATAAAAACCTAAATCCCTTTCCTTGCTCATCCGAGCTCATGACATCCTTGCCAACACCGAGCTGCAACCTTGATCCTCGCTTCCAAATTTCACACCGTTCACTGCACCTAACATGCCAATATGCAATCGCACATGAATCTCATCATAACTCCTGAACCAATAATAGGGAAAACACTTCATCATATAAAAAACTTTTACTTAACTCAATTAAAGAGAACTATAACAACATACGAGTGAGTTTTCATAATCTCCAAACATGCAAATCCTCAAGTAATGGTCTATACCACCATAATCCTTCAGGGATCTACCTACCCATGATAGGCCATAATACTTGAATACTTCCAAATAAAATCAATTACGGCGGCCGACAAGCACTCGCACAAACCGTCACCCATATCAACCATGGGACGACGCTAAGCGGGGCCACTAGCTATACATGTACCTGTGCAACAAAATGCACAACAAGTGTAGCATGAGTACGAAAACAACGTGTACCCAGTAAGTATCCCGCCTAACCTCGAAGATGTAGTGACGAGAGGTCGACTTTGACACTTATTAGAGGTCAAATTAATATAATCAAGTGTGATGTCAAACATGGATGTTACTATCAACTAACATATAACAACATGAAAGGACAACTTCTTCCATAAATTATAAATCCCAGTTTCCGTCATCTCAGTTAACCACTCATATCTTAAAACAATTAAACAGTTCAAATCACGCATGGCATCCAGCAAATATCATACGCAAGAAATGCTGAGGGTCGAACGGCCCGAACCAACATAAATGTAAATTATGCACTGTCGAAGGGTCGAACGACGCGAACCATAGATGCATCTATTAACCTGTCATGGCGTACGACCCGCTCCCATGATATTAATGGAAGAAATCACCCCGCTCGTGGAATATAAATTGCGAAGCGGTTACACATAAGCATACACATTCATGCAGTCCACCCCGACTATATCGGGAAAATAATTACCCAAGAAAATGACAATTTCTCTTTTAATGATCACAAAGATGGTATTTAAATCTTTTCTAGAAATTCATTTGTCAAGTTCGATAAGGTTTAAACATTTTTAAATTCGTCAGTAAAGTTACAAGTACGACAAATAAAACATGCTTTTGGGTCCTAGACTACCCGGATATAAGCATAATAGTAGCTACGCCCGAACCTTCATCACCTCGTACGTACGTAGCTGCCACACACAGTAGCATATATTTAATTATTTAACCTTTGGGGACAATTCCCTCTTACAAGGTTAGAAAGGATACTTACCTTGCTCCGAAGATTCATGATTGGCCTCCAAGCCCTTCTGACGACTCAAATTGATGCACCACGCCCAAAACTATCCAAATAATGAGAAAACCAATGAAAATATATTCTATTACTTATAACAATTCAATTTATATAAATTTCCAACTCCGCTCGAAAAATAGACAAACTTTCCATCGGGCCGAAGTGCCCGGATTCCGTAATTTTTCGAAGATAAAGATTACCCATAACTTTATGAACTCAAATATATAATTCTCTTTCAATTTCATGACCAAATTCGTGGTTAAAATTAAAAAATACAAATTCTAGGTATTTCTTCAAAATCCCAAATTTCTTCAAATTTTTCTTCTCTAATCCATGCATAATCCAAGTATTTAACTCAAGATGGGAAGAAATTACTTACCTTATGGATGATGCTGAAAATACCACTCCAAAATCGCTCCAAAATCGCCTTCCATCGAAGAAATGAAGTGCAAATGAGCCAAGAACTTAGTTTTAAAATACACACTGCCCAGACCTTGCCTCCGCATCTGCGGCATCCAACCTCGCACCTGCGCGTTCGCAGGTGCGTCCAAGCACCTGCACCTGCGGCTTCCTCCTTCCCACCCGGGCTCCGCACCTGCGATTCCTCTTCCGCATCAGCGCCTTCGTAGGTGCGGAAATAACCTCGCACCTGCGCCCCCAGCCAAGCCAGCTAAAATCTGCATTTGCGACGCCAAAGCCGCACCTGCGGCCCTCATTGCGCAGGTGCGGTCGCACCAGAGACCAGATGCTTCAACCCTTCTCAACTCCAAATTCGATCTGTTAACCACCCGGAATCCACCCGAGTCCCCCGGGACCCCGTCTAATAACACTAACATGTTCCAAAATATTATGCGGACCTGCTCGAGGCCTCAAATCACATCAAATAACATCGAAACAATGGATTGCATCACAATTCAATCTTTATGACCTTTGAAATTTAAAACTTCCACATTTGATGGCGAAACCTATCAAATCACATCCGATTGACCCCAAATTTTACACACAAGTCACATTCAACATTACAGACCTGTTCCAACTTTCGGAATCAGAATCCGAGCCCGATATCAAAATTTCCATTTCCGGTCAGACTTCTCAAAAACCTCAAATTTTCTATCTTTAGCCAAATGACTCCAAAATGATATACGGACCTCCGAATTCACTTCCGATTGCTCTCCTAACACCAGAATCAACATACAGAGCTATTCCCAAACTCAGAATCCCAAACGGACATCAATAACACTGAATTACACTTCCACCCAGACTTATGAAATTTCTTCCAAAATACTAACTTCCACAATATGCGTCGAAACTCTCCCGGGTCATCCAACACCTGCTCCGAACATACACCCAAGTCCAAAATCATCATACGAACCGCTGGAACCTTCAAATCTTGGTTCTGAGGTCATTTACTCAAAAATCCAATCTTAGTCAATTCTTCCAACTTAAGGCTTCCAAAATGAGAATTTTCTTTCCAATTCGACTCCGAACTTCCCAAAATTCAGTTCCGACCACACCTACAAGTCATAATACGTGAAATGAAGCTGTCATTGACTTAAATCGCCAAACAATGTGCTAGAGCTAAAAACGACAGGTTGGATCGTTACACACACCCCTCCCCTCCAATATGAAACTGGGGCAGGATTTATAATGGTACGACGACGTTTTCGCCTGAAAAATTCCAAAGTTGTAATTCAATTCAAAATCCTTCTACCCAAATCTTGTTCAAGTCCTTCAAATCAAACAGTAAAGATTTCCAAAATTTGATAACACAATTACTTGGATTTGATGCGGCCAAATGAGAGAAATAAAAATGAGAGATTCTTATCGGTGAAAACCCACACGGGCACCGTGAGGAAATGATAAGCAGAGAAATTGAAAATGAGAGAGTCTCGTTAGTTAAAACTCATAAAGAGCACTTCAAGGAGACGGCAAGAAGAGAAATGAGAGAGGTTAGCCGGTGAAAACCCGCAAAGGGTATTGCTAATCGAAAAAGAGGATCATCGGTCACTGACATGGACACAGTCCTGTGCATGGTTTCTCAATGTTGAGGTATAAGTTATAATGGATTTCTGAGAGTTGGACTGTTCGCACAGATCGGGCATCCAGTCCAAGAGGCATGTCATGTTCATTAAAGTCTGCATACATTCTAGATAAGTCCTTCTTTCCTTTCCTCGAAAGGGATACCTCCTATCTAAATTCATTTGCGCATTCCATTGTTTGTTTTTCTTTCAATCCCTTTCGATATAATTCTATTCTAAATTAAGACAAAGAAAGGATGACAAGACTGATTTACAAGGTTCACATTTAATACAAGCTAGCACCCAAAAGCGCCATGATGGATGATGCTTTGAAATCAAGAATTCCTGAAAGAAAAGGGATCCAAAGTCAAAATAAAGTTAAAGAAATTTAAATCGCACATGATTAACCGTCCCAGTAAAATCTTGGAAAAGTCAAGATCCCTCGGGGTTAGAAATGAAACCAATCCTCAGCGAGCAAACAAGCAGTTGAGATCTTCGTCAGAAGGACGGGCCAAAATCTAGTGACCAAGATGATAAAGGCCACAAAACCAACCACTGTTTCAAATTGACAAGTTGTTATTTGTTTGAAGAAAACAGGAAACAGGTGCAACCCTAAAGCAACCTTGCAAAAATCAAGGGCAACCAAAAAGAAATTGCGCATGGGATAGAAAAAACTTTGCAAAAACAACTTCAAAAGGGAAGTCTCTTCCAAATTCTTTCCCGCATTCACTTATTCTCTAAAAATAAAAGAAGAAAAGAAGAAATGATGTTGAAAATAATTCAAAACCTCGATAGTATAGGGTCTCTAATCCCTAGATACATCCATTCCAACATGGGGTCCCACTCCTTAGTTTATGCCAGCATAACCTGATGACTTTCGGACATAGGGTCCCACTCCCTAGTTGATGCCAGCATAACCTGATGACTTTCCAACATAGGGTCCCACTCCCTAGTTGATGCCAGCATAACCTGATGACTTTCCGACATAGGGTCCCGCTCTATAGTTGATGCTAGCATAACATGATGACTTTCCATCATAAGGTCCCGCTCCCTAGTTGATGCCAGTATAACCTTATGACTTTCCAACATAGGGTCCCACTCCCTAGTCCACATTTTCTTCGGGTACACCATTCCCGTCTTTTTATCACTTTCAATAATGAAGTAGTATAGAATTTTGTTACAATAACTCACGAAAATTTTCTAGTTAAAACTGGGGCAGAAAAATTTGTTTGTTTATTTTGATTTCTAAGTAGGTTATACCTTAAAGTACTGGGTTCGAGACGACCAAAAGAAGAAGTCTCAATCCAGAATAATAGAAATGAAGAAAAAAAAAAGTTAAACCCAAAGTACAGAAGCGAAGAAGATATGGATTGCTCAAGACGAGATTGAAGTCACAAGTTTTGCATGTCCCATATTGGTCCGAAAAAATGAAAAAGATTGAACCAGTACCTGCAGATAACAAGCATCAAGATCTAGATCAGAGTCTGCATAAAGAACCAACCAAGACTCAAGATCAAGCTTCGGAAAATTGCAGATAGGAATCTTGTAACGCGTAGCTGATAGGATTAGTTAGTTTTCTTCTTTTTGACTTTGATGTAATAAGGAGCTTAGCAACAGTAACAATAGTGAAATCACAGCTTTTCAGTAGTCTCAGCTATAAAACTTCCAGAACTACACTGACCTGATTCTATATAGGCAACCTTTGAAGCAAGGTTCGGTCAAGCTTTTTCAAAATGCTTCCCATGGAGTATCAAAACGGGTAAAATTTATTCATGACTGCTCACTTTGTCTTTGCCCGAAAATTCTTCGTACTTCCGAGCAAAGAGGGGCAGCTGTGAGCATGTAACTTTTATCCTACAAAAATATTCCTACAAAATTAATAAATAAGTTATTCCTATTTATTTTTAGATTTTTTTAATTATTTGAAGTTATTTGCATTTAGTTGCATTTTTGCATTTTGAAGTTATGAAAACTAACTAAAAATATTTAAATCTTCATCATATTGCATTATTAGGTTTTTATTAATTTAATACCTAATTGCATAGTTTGATTATTACTAAAAGAAAATTACAAAAATTATTTGTGTTTTGACATTTTTTATAGTGTTAAATTAGTAATTTTCTTAATAACTTAAGATTGACTAATTAGTTAAGTAATATAGATAGATAGTTAGATAATTTTCACAAATTAAGATAACATAGTACTTATTTAGAATTTAGTTAAAACTAATTAGATTTTTAGAAAGTAATTAAGTTAAGGGTTAATTAATATTAAACCCGACTGGGCTAAGTTTAAGTCAGCTCAGTCCCAAATTTCAAACAAAAATACTAGCCCAAAACACCCAAGCCCAATCCCTTAATCTGGTCCGGCCCCATTAAAAACCAAACGACGTCGTTTAAAGGGCCATGCAATCATGGCTGCCGATCTTCAATAGATCCAACGACCCGGAACTGATCCCCATTTTAATATATAAATGTCCTAACTCCTTCATACTCCCCTCATTTCACACTCCCCCTTCTCAGTTATCTCTCTCATAGCCTCCCCCAATACCCTAGCCGACTCTCCGCCCTAAACCATCCCAAACCCTAGCCACCCTAATATCCTCCGCCCAAGCCGTCGCCGAAAATCGCCTAAGGCAGCGGAACCTAAAACCACCCCAAATCCACCCCATTTTCTCCCCTACTCTTCTTAAACCTTACCTCACTAATCTCACCCTAAAAACCCCCATAAAAACTAACAGATTCTACACCTAAAAGAGCCCGAAACCCTAACTCCGTCCTAGCCCCGCCGCCGGAGATCGCCTATGGAAGCGCTAGACCTCCAAAATCTCTCAAACTCATGCCATACACTCTCCTCACTTCCTTCAACATCACCCTACCAACCAAATCCCCAAAAACCCCACAAAATAGATTTTATATCTAGGGTCTCCGAAAACCTAGATCTGTTTTTCAATTTTTCAAAACCCCACCTAGTCCGTCCCAAAAAATCCTCCTGTAAAAATCTCCCATTAAGGATCTCAGATCCCAGATGGGAGTCTTAGCACGAGATTTTTTTCAGGGTTAGATGTTTTTTTAGGTATAGTTTATGTAATTTTTTGTTTTTTTCATCATTATATTTTGTGTTTATTTTTGTTACTTTTTTATTTATTTATTATTGTCTGATATTCTGTTTAAATTGTTTAATTAAACAGACTTAGTTAGGACAAAAGTAAAATCAATGTTAGGTTAACTTTTTTTTTTTTGCTTTACTGTTTTTATATTATTTTATCATTATTATATGTTTTACCTTTATTAATTTTATGTCTATTGTATTACAGTTTTATTTGTTTATTTGTTAAAATTAATTGCTTGCTTTTTCATTTAATAGTTGGTTAAGAAGTGGGCCTCATTGAAGTGTCCTGCTCTACTTGGCTCATAATTGGGCAAGTTTGAATAGACAGGCCCATAGATTTGTTAAAAGCTTAAGAGCCCAAGTCCTTAGGCCAAGAGTCACATGACTCAGGCCTAGAACCAATTTGGTTCTGAGGCAATTCCAAGACCCTTAAGGGTCAATTTTGGAATTCTAATTCTAAAAGTTTTCAGAAAACATTAGAAACTTCTAGAACAAGGACAGTTCGCGTGACCATGGTCAAACACTCTTAGTAAATAAAATGCCTTAATCAAACACTCGTAGAAATGCTTTAGGCGCGAATTTTTAAAATCATTATCGTGATTACGTACACGCTCGCACGACGTGATCCCGATTTTTTAATAAATTAAAGGTACGTGTTCACGCGACTTTGACTAAATTTTTCTTAAATAAACTAAATGTCTTGAATTGTGCACATGTACGCATGGCAGGATTCTTGACACATCAAAACTAAACGAGTATACGTACACGTAACTCGTCTTAAGATAATCTTTTTAAATACGAATAATCGAGTACTTAGAAGCAGTAAAAGGTAAAATAAACATAGGTCCTAAAATAAGTAATTAAAAAATTTAAGCCAAGTACAAATTTCTAAGCGACCGTGCTAAAACCACGGAATTTGGGAATGCCTAACACCTTCTCCAAGGTTAATAGTATTCCTTACCCGGTCTTCTGGTTGTGCAGACTTTTAATGGAGTCAAATTTCCTCGATTGGGATTTAAAATAAACTGGTGGGACACCATAATAATTCCAAGTGAAAACTCTGAAATTAAATAATTAATCCCATTTCGATTAATGTCACTTAAATTGGAAAAACTCCCTTATCCCCCCTTTTGTAAAAAAGGAGGTGTGACAGGGGTATAAGCCCCGCCTTTTACATGCATAAGATCAAGTTGGAGGATTTATCTAAACCATTCATTGAACATCAACGGGGACTCAATGAGGCTATGCAAGAATTTTTCAAGAAGGAGATTATCAAGTGGTTGGATGTCGAGGTTGTCTATATTATCTCCGATAGTTCATGGACTTCTCCGGTTCAATATGTCCCAAAGAAGGGGCATGACAGTGGTTACCAGTGACAAGAATTAATTTTTTCCTTCAAGAACGGTTAACGGTTGGAGGGTGTGCAAGTCACAAGGAAGGATCACTTTCCACTTCCTTTCTTAGATCAAATGCTCGATAGATTGGCCGGCCATGCTTTCTATTATTTTCTTGAGGGTACTCAGATACAACAAAATCCTTATTGATCTGGAAGATCAAGAGAAAACAACCTTTACATGACCCTATGATACTTTGCTTTCAAGCAGATGCCATTTGGTTTGTGCAATGCACCGGTGACTTTTCAACGGTGTATGATTGCTATTTTTACGGACAAGATGGAGGAATACCTTGAAGTTTTCATGGATGACTTCTCGGTGGTTGGATATTCTTTTGATGATTTTCTTGCAAATTTGGACAAAGTGTTGGCTAGATGTGAAGAAACCAATTTGGTACTCAATTGGGAGAAATGTCATTTCATGGCCGAGGAAGGTATTGTCCTTGGCCATAAGATCTCAATGAATGGAATTGAAGTTGAATCAAAGATTGAGGTGATTCCTAAGCTTCCACCCCCAACTTCGGTGAAGGGCGTGTTGAGTTTCTTAGGCTATGCGAGTTTTTACCAGCGCTTCATCAAAGATTTCTCTAAGGCGGTGAACCCATTGTGAAAGCTTCTTGAGAATGATGCTAAGTTTAGTTTCATTGATGATTGCATGAGAGCTTTTGAATTGTTTAAGATCAAGTTGACAAGTACTCCCATCATCACCTCTCCAAATTGAGGTGTGCCTTTTGAACTCATGTGTGATGCAAGTGATGTAGCGGTTGGGGCTGTTTTGAGGCAATGTATCAACAAGATTTTCCATTCGGTCTAATATGATAGCATGACAATGAATAGTTCCTAAGTCAACTATTTCGTTACGGAGAAAGAGCTCATTTCTATTGTGTTTACAATTGAGATGTTTCGCCCATATTTGATGGGTGCAAAAGTTATTTCCCACACGAATCATGGTGGCGCTTCATTATCTTTTAAGAAAAAAGGAATCCAAAGCTTGGTTGATGAGATAGGTACTCTTGTTACAAGAATTTGATATTCACGTTCAAGATAGAAAATGTAGTGAAAACCAAGTGGCAGACCACTTGTCTCGTTTGGAGGAGGAGGAGAGGCCGCATAATTGCTTGAAATCAATGACTCTTCCCTGATGAGCAACTTTTGGAAATTGCAATGAAAGAGGTGCCAAAGGAAGAAGCTTAAAAGGGATTGTCAAGATTATTATTGGGATGAACTATACCTTTTCCAGATTTGTACGGATGAGGTGATTAGGAGGTGTGTGCTGGAAGAAGAGCTAGGTGATATTCTTGGGGCTTGTCATTCTTCGCCATATGGTGATCATCATGGTAGAGGAAGAACAACAGACAAAGTACTTAGTTATGGTTTCTATTGGCCCACTCTTTACAATGATGCTAGTGAGTTAGTGAAAAGACGCAATGAATGTCAACGGGCCGGTGGAATCTCAAAGAAAAACGAAATGCCTCTCACAACCATTTTAGAGATTGATATTTTCGATGTGTGGGGAATTGACTTCATGGGATCTTTTGTGAGTTCTTGTGGAAACACCTACAACTTGGTCACGGTGGATTATGCGTCCAAATAGGTTGATGCCGTCGCTTTACCTAACAATGAGGCGAGAGGTGTAGTGACTTTCTTGAAGAAGAATATTTTTACAAGGTTTGGCACTCTGTATGCAATTATAAGTGATGGGAGGTCACATTTTGCAACAAGGCTTTTGACACTTTACTAAGCAAGTATGGTTTTACTCACAAAGTCATTACTCCCTATCACCCACAAGCTAGTGGGCAAGTGAAAGTCTCTAACCGGAATATAAAGAGTATCCTGTCCAAAATAGTGAATGCTAATCGGACTGATTGGTCCAAGAAGCCTGATGATGCATTATGGGCTTATCAGACGGCTTACAAAATACATATCGGAATGTCACCATAATGGTTAGTGTTCGGAAAAGTTTTTCATCTTCCGGTGGAACTAGAGCACAAGGCAGTGTGGGCTCTAAATAAGTTGAATCTTGATTGGGATTTAGCCTCTAATTTGAGGGTTGCACATCTGAATGAATTGGATGAGCTCCGGTACCATGCTTATGCAAGTTCGTACTTTTACATAGAAAAGATGAAATATCCTCATGAAAAGTACATTTGGAACAAAGGGTTCAAGGTGGGCGATCTAGTATTGTTGTTTAACTCAAGGTTCAGGATGTTTCCTATGAAGCTAAAATTCAAGTGGAACGGTCCTTCAGAAATTGTTGGTGTGACGCCTTTTGGTGCATTAGACTTGAAGAACAAAAAAATGAAGTATTCTGAGTCAATGATGGCAGTCATTCATTTCACTTGAGGGTATTTTGCGTTGTGCCACGACATTAAATCAGGCGCTTATTGAGAGGAAACCCATGTTATTTTCCATTTTCTCTTGTAGTTAGGTGTTATTTGTGTTCTAACTTGATTTGAAGTGTGCTACATGGATGGGTGTGACTTACAAGAAAGGTGGACAAAAAGATGGCTAAGTTTTCAAAACATTGCGCGGAACGCACATTTCTATGTGCCACGGCAGAAGAGCAATGCAAACGCACATTACTTTTTGCGGACCGCACAATTGAAATGTTGAAAAAGTGTCAAAATACCTACTCTCTGAAGTTTGAGCTTTACAGTGCAGAGGTCGATCTACGTCCGCACAAGAAAATGTATGGACCGCACACGGAGTTGGTATAAATAGAACAATAAAGCTCATTGTACATTTTCCCCTCTCTGAACAAAATACTATTGCTTTGTTGATTTTCTTGGAAGATTTTAAATGTCCTCACAAACAACCACCTTGATTATCCACTCATTGCACTCACTTTATCTGGTATGCTTCAATCTCATGTTAAAATTTTTGTGTTAGTTTAATTTTTAGATTTTAGTTCTTTTAGGCCCTCTGTTATTAGAGTTCAATTATGTGTCATTTGCTCCCAAACGCACACGTAAGTATACGTGGTCGTACAAGTAATATAGGATCATAAGTCCAGATATCATACCAACATGGACTTGTGATTAATTATCAACTAAACTAAACCAAACAATTAAAATATTCAAGCGATTTTTTAAAGTATGAATATATAACTAAAATTAATCTTAGAATAGTAATCTATGGAGTTAAAGGAAACAAGTCTACAATATTAGAGATGGATTCAATGATTAAAAATATTCTAGAGTTATGGGTTAGCTAACAATCCAGTTGATTCTTCCACTTAAATCATCTAATTAATTTATCTGGTTTATTGGTTGACAGAGTTAATATTGCTCGTAGCCTTCTCACGAAGTACTACTCGCCTATTCAAGCTAATATAACGCATATATACCTATGGAATTAGAATTAACAAGAATGCATTAATAATTCTTGTATAATAACCAAGCTAGGCGATCAGGTATATTCCTATCCTAACCGCAAATCTTTCCCCTACCTAGAGTTAAGATCTTGCTCTACTTAATCTTATATGCAATCTAGAATTCTCTCTCTCGAGTTCAATCCTAGATTTTTAGATAGTATTCAATTGGTGATTAAGCAATCAAATAATTAATTGCAAGATTGAATAAATGAACCAATATGATAAATAATAAGAACAATTAAAGCTTCAAAATACAACATTCATGCAGCATCCAAAACTCTAGAACTAATAAACTATGAAATTAAAGTAAGAGAAGATGAAGAAAAACTAGGTCGAAGCCTCCTCCAAGTGTGGTGTGTGTTCCTCCACGTGAATTCTCCTTCAAAGTATGTTAGGTATCCTCCAAATTAGGTTTAGGACTCCTTTTATATGAGTTGGGGTCGTGTAAGGCCGAAATAACCTTGTCCCGGACAAAATAGGAAAAGTCCCCGCCCCGGCGCCTAGCGCTGAAGGAAGAATGGTTTTCACATTCAAATTCCTTTCTGCGTTTTACTTGAATTAACACTTTCTTTTGTTCTCTCCACTTGGGGGGGGGGGGGGGGCAAAAACCAAAAAAGTGTCCCCATTTTTATATTCTTTTAATTTTCTTTCTTTTCTTCCTCGTTTTATTCAATTTTACTCCAAATCTTTTCATCTTTACAATGCTTTATTCCTACACAGTTAAAATATAATATTAAGCACAAAGTGATATAATTAATACTCAAAAGATGGTTAAAAGTACTAGAATGTGAGGCAACAATGGGTACATATATGCATTTTTGGTCGAACATCAACACCCCACACTTAGACTCTTGCTCATCCTCGAGTAAGCATTAAAATCATTCTCAATAAATCAAGCCTAGAAACACCATCACTTTGGTAGATATTAACAATTAGGCCCTATTGCAACTCAAACCATGAGATACACACTTTCAGATCATCGTGCAAGATATACAAGTCACAAACAAACAAAAAACTTCTAACCTCCTAACCTCAGAGACGGACTATAATTTACCAAATTTAAGCGCGCTCACTTACTTTGTCAAGGAAGCTAATAAAATCACTATATATATACATATCATGAAACAAGTTTCCTTACAAGAATAAAGAGTCCATACACTCAAATCAAATAATGAATATAATTTAAGGACTTAACTTCAAAGAACAACTCTCGCACTCACAAATGAATTCACATGTATGCACAAAGAACCATAAGCTTGCCCATTATGTATATCTCTACTAATTAAGTATGCTCGATAGAATCAAATAGGACTTTAACGAGTTGTAATGTTGGCTAAGGGACATGTAGGAGAATTGTATAATAGTGACTTACACTTTCCTAAGCACTTTGCACTTTTAGACTTCAACGCTTATTATTTTCATCTCTTAATTTTATTTTTCAGTCCTCTCTTCATCTATAATTTCACAAGTATTTCCCCCATATTAAGAATGTTTTTTTTTCACAGAAATTTTTTATTCTCTTTTTTTTCTTCATGTCACGTTCTTTTCAATAAGGCCTTTTCATCACTTTGCAACTATCATTGGTCACTTTTTACACTTAATCAACTATTTCTTCAAATTTATCAATTAATATCACTATCTAAGCAACAATGCTCAAGGAAGCAGGGTGCAAAATTTAGGGATTCAACAAAAGAATCAAGGCAAACATACAGCTTCCAAACAAAAGGCTACAAGCTCAAAGGGTTAACTAGTAATACAATATCTGAAAAGGCTAAAATTCACGAGACATATAAAAGAAAGCCTATTATCATCTTCTAAATAGAGAAACACTTTTATTTCGCTTCAATAACATGTAGAGAAAGTTCTAGACTAAATTGCAAAATATGGAATATATGTAAGAAATTCTCACCACACATGGCACAAGTATCAATCAAGATGGTTCAATTCTACACTAAGACAGACATGATCATAACAAATAAGACAAAAAGAATAAGCTAGAGTCACAATCCTGAGCTTAGGTGTCAGAAAGTCTGATATTTTATTCATTACTCAAGCACTCATCGAAAAGTACTACTCAAGCTCAGGCCTAAATATGCTAATATCAAATAAGGTACACAGGTTTTTTTTCATGTACCTATTTTTCTACTCCTAAAATAAAGAAAATGATCTAATCCTGAAAAATAAAAAAAGATTTACCCGGTTCAAGTTACATCCCCTGGAAAAGAACCGATGCAAAAAAGAAAAATCAAGGGGGATTATTTTTTATCTAAAACTAACTAGAAACAAAAATAAAGTATTTTTGGATTTGTTTTTTCAATGGACCTTAATCCCTCAAGAAAGCTGTCCAGAAATCTATCGTCGGGAAAAGTCCTAATTTTCTGATATTTTTTTTGTTTTTTTAAATATTAAAAAAAAAAAAAACTACTACATTAAGAAAAAAAATATTACTACTAAGCTAGGGTAGCACAGAAAAACACCCTGACAATCTCCTCACCCCACACTTAAAACTATACAATGTCCTGAATGCACACTGCAAATAACAAGAGGGTAAAAGAGATTTTCTGGTAGGCCACAAGACGAAGAATTATCAGAGTTCACGGGATACTCAGACATCTCCCAGGTATGATCCCTTGTACGGGTACCTCACACTTAGTTTCAACCACCTGCTCGCTTTTTTCACATGCCTAATGGCTTTACTCCATGCTCCTACTCCTACAAAACACAAAAATAACACTACAAAAAAAATAAAACAATAATAATAAAAAATAATAATAAACAAAAAGAAAGAAAAAAAGAATTGGGTTGCCTCCGAACAAACGCCTTATTTATAGTCATGGCACTATGTTGTCGCTTCACCACTTTTCCTTCAACTTTGAGGATATGAATTGCGCCTCTAATTTTGCATCAATTTTTCTGTCACGTTGCTGTGGTGGTGGTGTAAAAATAAAGGAACCAAGCAATAGGTATTGGATTTTTCACTTCTTGGCCTTTAAGTGAGGGATGTCATTTTGTCTCCTTGGTATGGCAAATTTTATGATATAAACACTTTGTTCCTCATCTATTGACTCTTCCATATGCTTGAATGGATCAATTCTTGTGTCACCACCCAAACACAATGTTGAAAAGTGTTTAAAATGAAGTCTAATATGCTACAACTCGGAAACTGCATTATTATTTACATCCTCAATACTATATACTCCCTCAACCTCGGCATCATCAACAAAAACATGGTCTAACGATTGTTATTCTCGTTTTAGCTCCTCAATTTGGCCCAGAAGATCTTTTTTAGCTTTACACAACTCATCACTAAATTGTTGGGCATTACATGAATCAACCTTTGTACTCAATTGAGCCTCCAAGTCGCGAATAGAACTGCCAAATTGGTGAATCTCTTGTCCCAATTCAACTCTTCCTTCAATAAAGTATTGTATCTCATTTGTAATTTTCTCACGGAAACCTCAATATTCCTCTAATAATTTCATGTGCATATCAATAATGCTAACATAATGTTCCACATCATCCAATCCGTTACTCTTGTCAAACGCACAAGGATTATTAGAACCAACATAAGAAGGTCTTGGAGTAGGATAACAACACTTATGACAATTATTTCAATGACCACCACAAATAGTACAGGATGGATATGGTGCACACAAGTCGGTACTGGAAATATTTTTACAATATCGTCACAAGTAGGGTCCTTTACAATATGGACAAGGATCACAAAAAAAAGAATATTTACTATCCCAATACTTTTCGTTCAAAGATGTCATGTAAAAAAATATAATACTAACTACACTAAACTAAAATTAAAAGCTTAAATAGATAAATAAGTAAAAATTTAATCTAGTAAAATAATTAATTTCTAAGTCCCCAACAACGACGCCAAACACTTGTTGCTCCCAAACGCATACGCAAGTATACGTGGTCGTACAAGTAATATAGGATCGTAGGTCCAGATATCGTACCCACAGGGAATTTGTGATTAACTATCAACTAAATTAAACCAAACAATTAATATATTCAAGCGATTTTCTGAAGTATGAATATTAAACTAAAATTAATCTTAGAATTGTAAACTGTGGAATTAAAGGAAACAAGTCTACAATATTATAGATGGATTCAATGTGTGAAAATATTCTAGAGCTATGGGTTAGCTAACAATCCCGTTGAGTCTTCCACTTAAATCATCTAATTAATTTATTCGATTTATTGGTTGACAGGGTTAATATTGCTAGTAGCCTTCTCCCGAAGTTCTACTCATCTATTCAAGCTAATCTAACGTCTATATTCCTATGAAATTATAATTAACAAGAATGTATTAATAATTCATGTATAGTAACCAAGAAAGGCTATTAGGTATATTTCTATCATAACCGCAAATCCGCCCCCACCCAGAGTCAAGATCTTGCTCTACTTAATCTAGAATTCCCTCTCCAGAGTTTAATCCTAGATTTGTAGATAGTATTCAATTGGTGATCAAGCAACCAAAGAATTAAGTGCAAGATTGAATAAATAAAATAATATGATAAAACAATAAGAACAATTCAAGCTTCAAACTACAACGTTCATGCATCACCCAAAACTTTAGAACTAATAAACTATGAGATTAAAGGAAGAGAAGATGAAGAAAAACTAGGTAGAAACCTCCTCCAAGAGTGGTGTGTGTTCTTCCACGTGAATTCTCCTTCAATGTATGTTAGATATCCTCCAAATTAGGTTTAGTACCCCTGTTATACGAGTTGGGGTCTTGTAGGGACGAAATAACCTTGTCCCGGATGAAACAAGGAAAGTCCCCGCCCCGACGTCCAAAACAGCACCCAGCGCTGGCCGTGGCGCTGAAGGCAGAATGGTTTTCACGTTCAAATTCCTTGCTGCCTGTTTCTTGAATTAACACTTTCTTTTGTTGTCTCCACTGGGGGGGGGGGGGGGGCAAAGGGTGTCTCCCCTTTTTATATTCTTTTAATTTTCTTTCTTTTTCTTCCGCGTTTTATTTAATTTTGCTCCAAATATTTTCATCTTCACACTGCTTTATTCCTGCATAGTTAAAATATAATATTAAGCACAAAGTGATATAAATAATACTCAAAAGACAATTAAACTTACTAGAATGTGACGCAACAATGGGTACATATATTCATTTTTGGCCGAACATCAGTGTCCATGTGGGATAAATCAGAACTGGGTAAACTTAATACATGCTCTAATGGGTTTGGAGTAGTGATATTTCATATTTTTACTAAGTTACCATGTCTATTTGTGCAGTAAATTGAAAAATCTAGGTAGAAAAAAATATGTCTGTTCGTAACTTTTAAAAACAATGGCCGTACTTTAATATGTGCCGTTTGCAAATTGGAAATTTTGGCAACTTAGTGAAGAAGAGATATGAGGCCGCAAGTTAAAATGTGCGTACCGGATTTCCTTCTGCAACCACAGATAGGACATTTCTCTGCCTTTAGAGACTTTACATTTTTTAGATTCAGAAGTACAGCCGAAAGTTAAAATGTGTGGATCGCACTTCCCTTCTGCGGCCACACAACAAATATTTGTGTACAACAATTTCCTTTTGCGGCCGCACATCAGAAATGTGCGGACCGTAGACCTATTTTACCTGTAGGCATGTGTTATATTCATAACCCCACTGTGTCCAATTGTTTTTCCCGTGCCTACAAAATTCCTATATGTGTTGATCAATAAAGTGAAACTAACAATCTTCTTTGCTTTGGAACATATAATGGTTTGATCGAGAGGCCGAGGTGACACTTCAAAGGGAAGAGGTGAATCTTCTCGAGGTCGTGGTAGAGGTACCTTGCCCCTTGGCCAGCCTAAGACCATCAAGAAGAAAACCACAGCCGGCAGAGGGAGAGGTGGAGATCTCTCCGAGTCTAGCTCCTATATCCCGTCTAGGGAAGTGTCAGAGGGAAACTCACCCTCTATTCAAGAGGAGAAGATAGCCACATAGTCAAGGCCACAAGGGAGATACCAGCTAAGGGATGGTCCTTCTTCTTCTCACAGCACCTCCGAGAGGTCGGAGAGAGCTAGAAAGGCATCTGAGCCATCAACTAACCCAGTCACAGAGGCACAGACTATAGAGGATATCCCCAAAGATGGTAGAGGGGGGCATGGTATAGCCAAAGGTTTGTAGATATCAAACAAGAAGGATGTTTGGGAAGATAGATTTGTCATCTTGGTCGCCTGCACTGATCTCCGTATATGGTTGCTGGTAAAGTCTTTGAACTTGATAGATAGTTCCAATTGAAGTATTTGGAGACATACAATCCATCGATCTTGAGGCAGTTCAAACCACGAAAGGGTTGGATGTGATTCACTGAGAGTGTTGAGGATGCCAAGGAATACCTCGTCCACAGTTCTACGCTAATGTTCCTCACATAAACAAGGGGATGAAGGTAACCAAAGTGCACAACATCAAGGTGAGGTTTGATCAGTATACGCTAAATGCATACTTGGGCTTCGAGGATGTTGAGCCAAAGGAATATCTAGAGAAATGTGCAATGTAGGAGAAAGTCTGACCTTGCCTGGCTGAGATGTAAGCACCACCAGGGCCACCACCACCATGGATTATTGTTGGGGTTCCCAACAACAGAAGCACCTTGAGTTTTGAGGTGTAGGGGTGACAGACCTTTTTTTGTAGCCGACTGGATCCGAGCAAGAATGAGATTCATCTTCCTATTCATGGGGTTGTTATTGTGGCATCCATCATGGTCGGGTACCCAATTAATGTGGGTTTCGTGATGTCGACCAACATTTCCTTGAAAGCACGACAACATAGCTCGGCCTACCCTTATCACAACACTATCACAAAGTACCTTACTGATGCAAAGGTAGAGCCGAGATCTTTTAACACCAAGGTGAAGGTGAATAATCCATTTGACTAGCATTCACTGATGGATGCGACCAACCAAAAGAAGAAAATCCAGCCTTCTACAACCACATGCCAGTCTGATGAGCTAGTAGTGGTAGTTTCTCAGACAACATATCTTCCATCCACCTCTAATGAGCCTTCTTCCAGTGTTGTTGTTATGCCTCCGCCATTATCCTCATCTTCTACCACATCCCCTAGGGCAACTCTGAGGCCAATGCCCATGGCCACAACTCCACTATTTGCTTTGCGAGTCACCCAGACATTGGCGAGTCTCAATAACTAGATGAAGACAACTATTTCTAAGATGTCTAATTTATCTAGTACTGTTGTAGTGCAGTCAACTACACAGGCACCATAGGCTCTCTATGACATTGATAAGACGCTCAAGAATATTAAGGACAGCCAGAAGACAATCATGGACACCTTGGTAAAACATAGGTCAGTTATTGAGGAGCTGGGAAAAGAAGTGAAGAAGATGAGGAAGTCCTAGGTAAGAATGACTTTCCACAGCTGGAGACCTTCCTTTTGACATGCTACTTGACCCACACCATCCCGTCCTAGAGCCATCCGCACCATTTGCGTCGGTAGCACTAGTTGGCCAGTCTGACGAGCCAGACTTTGCTGCCGACACTGTTGAGGCAGTGCGTGCGATGTTCGACAACCCGTCCTCGCCTAGATTTGATGATGACGAGATACAATTGGTTGATCCTGAGGGAGATGATATTGCTGGGGACGCTGGCATGTTCAAGGATCCTATGGGAGTTTACTTCACCCTCTCTTCTTTCACTCTTATTTTGCTAAGCATCAGGGACAATGCTTACTTTTATTCAGGGGTGGAGTTTATTTGATACAATGGAACATTTTGGATACATTTGTACTGTAATCATTTGATGATTCTCTTTATTTTCTTATTTGTATTTATCTATCTTTAGTAGTTATTGTTCATTAGCTTCTTTATATTTCCATTTTAGTTCTTGTATTGTTAAGTAGCTTTTTTTTATGCTTTCGTAGATAATAAGCCTTTGGTTTTCTTAATGTCACGGTTCTTTCCGAAGATAGTTTTTGTTTGAACTGGGTGATTCGTCCAATATGGCGTGAAAAGCTTCTTAAGGGAATGAGTTCATTTTTGTGTTTAGGTAATAATAGTAGTAGTAGTAATGAATAAAAGGCCTAATCAAATTATTTTGGAAGAGTTAATCATGCTTCATTTGGCACCAACACACTTAAATACGTGTTTATGGTTAGAGACAAGGTTTTTATAAGAAATAAATCTAGTTGGTGACTATGAGACTCTTGAGGTGACTTTGGCGATCATCGATTGGTTCTTGGACCATAGTGATCTTTAACCTTGAATATTGTTGTTGTAGGCTCTCGGCTCTATCCTCTTTTACGATCAAGTTGCGTGAGGGGTGAGATGAATTGTTGCTAGTCCAAGTATCCATGTGAATGGTGTAGAACTTGTCCAGAATGTGTTTCAAGGCGAAATCCTAATTTTTTCTTAATTTGAGAAGTGATTATAGGCTTTCCTTGTCCAGTTTGAGCTTTCTATACCAACAAATGTCATTATCCCTAGTCAACCCCCTTTGAGCCTCTAGCCTTTCTCATTAAATAACCATGTTATAAGCCTTTATCCGTTTTGTAGTGACTCTCTCTTGGAACCCATATTTTTCTTATTACTCTTGTGAAATAATCGGCTTAAAGCATAAGTTTGTGGGCAGAGATGAGGAATTTGAAAAGGGTATCAAGGCACAAAAAGAGAAAAGAAAAAATATCTATGAAAAGAGAAGGCAAGAAAAGAAAAGACCAAAAAGAAAAATGAAAAAAAGAGAATAAGTGGAAGGGTTAATGGATTCAAAAAGAGGTAATGATCCCTAACATGAGCATCAAAAGGGAGAAAAAGAAGGAAATGAACAAGAAAGAGTGATGTCAAGCCTCTCTAGCCCTCAATGAAAAGAAAATGCCTCTAAGAATTTGTATTTTGAGCCACAAACGAAAATGTGGAGTGCTTAAGGAAATGTATAACCACTTACCCATATGGTATCCTACCCTAATCCAAAAGCCTTCATGACAACCTGAAAGAAATCCTACTTTATTTTGAATCGAACTGGCTTATATTAGTGGTGATCTACATGAGGGGAAAGCCTATGGTACTTGAAGTCGTACTTGTGACATTCTCTTGTGAGAGAAGAGTGAACCTTTCATAAATCTTAATGTCACGACCCAATTTCCTACCGTCGGGACCGTCATGGCACCTAACGCTATACTTTCTAGGCAAGCCAAAATTAGAAGGTTACTACACTAAAACAATTAAAGTATATATACGAAGTTAGTACTACCATCCAATATATGGTACCAAAAATAACAAATGAAATAGTATACGATCCTGCGTAAATAATACTAATCTCTAGCTACCTAGGGTTTGGACTCACAATTCACGAACTACTAAGAATTTTCTATAAGTATTCGGCTGAAAGAAAATATATATCTGTTCTAAACTAAATAAAACAGCAACTGAATAATAAGGAAGAGACTCCAGGAATCTGCGGACGTCAGGAGATCTACCTCGTGTCTTCGTGCGAATAGTCTGCTACAACTCGAACTCAGCTCGGACCTAAACCTGGATCTGCACAGAAAGTGCAGATTGCAGTATCAGTACAACCGACCCCATCTACTGGTAAGTACCGAGCCTAACCTCGGCGAAGTAGTGACAAGGCTAGGACAAAACACCACATAAAACCTGGATATATATAATCATGCTATTGGAAATAACAGCAAATAAAGAATTAAAAATGCAATTAATGGGAAAGGGACATACAGTGGGAATTTTCAACATAAGGAGTGAGAAAAACGAGAGGGTAGAAATAAAAAGTGATTAACAAACAACCAAATTAAGCAACTAAAATAGGAAAGAGATCTTCACGGCATCACCCTTCGTGCTTTAACTCTCAGCCTCACCAAATAACAAAAAGGTATGCACGACATCACCCTTCGTGGTTTTACTCCCATCCTCACCAGATTATAAATAAGAATGCACGGCATCACCCTTCGTTCTTTTACACTGAACCTCACGATATAAATAAATCATGCATGGTATCACCCCTTCGTGCTTACAGTCTTCCTCACAATATAAATAAATCATGCACCGTATCACCCTTCGTGCTTTACACTATTCCTCACCGAAAAAAAAAATTATGCATGGCATCACCTTTCATGCTTTACCCTCTTCCTCACCATATAAAATCAATTATGCACGGCATCACCCTTCATGATTTACACTCTTCCTCACCAATCACGGAATCATTAACAACAAATAAAGAGAAATTTTCACAATTTAACGTCTCAACCTCGAATCAATATTCACAATGTTATCCATCTCGGTGGAACTGGATATAGTTCTCCTAACAGTTCTATAGCAACAATAAGCATGGATAATAGACTTTAAGGTTACAATAATAAAAGGAGTGTACTTTCACTCCCATGTTATACATCGCTTTCAGCAACAAAACGTGTAGCAAGTAATCAAACAATACATATTCCTTCAAGCTAAGGTTAGTCACAACACTTACCTCGATTTCACAGGCCACTCACTGCTCAAGTACAACATTCCCTTTAGAATTCACCTCCAACCCACTTGTATATAATCATAATTAGTTTGATATCATCAATTGTCACTAAAGGAATCGACTTTAATGAATACTTACTGATTTCCCGAATTCTTTCCCAAAAAAAGTTAAAACTCGACCCCAGGCCTGCTTGGTCCAAACTTGAGATTCGGATCAAAATCTATTTACCCATTCACCCCCTAGCCCGAATGTGTAATTAGTTTCGAAATCCGACCCTAATTCGAGGTCTAAATTCAAATAATACAAAATTCCCTAATTCTACCCAAACCCCCAATTTCTACCATGAAACCTTAGATTTTTTGTTGAATCTTGATGAAAAATAATGGGTAATAGAATACTTAGAACTGTGAGCCTCCTCAAGGATCAACGCATGAAGCCCATCAACATTAGGCACACACGCTCGACCTTGTATTCTCAAAATACCATCATCTCCAACTGTAACATGCAAAACTCGCACTTTGTAAATTTAGCATACAACTAACTGACCCGCAAAGTCTAAAGCGCTATCCGGAGGTGCTGCTCATGCTCCTCCCGACTGCGGGAGTATATTAGAATGTCATCAATAAACACAATTATGAAGGAATCCAGAATAAGGCTTGAACACCCGAGTCATCAAGTCCATAAATTCTGCGGGGCATTGGTCAAGCCAAAAGACATCACCAGAAGTTCATAGTGCCCATACCTCGTTCGAAAGGCTGTCTTAGGGACGTCGGATGCCCAAATCTTCAACTGATGGTAGCCCGATCTCAAATCGATCTTTGAAAACACTCTGGCATCCTTAAGCTGATCAAACAAATCATCAATCCTCGAAAATGGATACTTGTTCTTGATAGTGACTTTTTTCAACTTCCGGTAATCTATACACATCCTCATCGATCCATCCTTATTCTTCACGAACAAAATCGGTGCACCCCAAGGCGAGACACTAGGTATTATGAAGCCCTTATCAAGCAAATCTTGCAATTGTTCCTTCAATTTTTTCAACTCTGGTGGGGCCATCCGGTATGGAGGAATAGAAATGGGCTTAGTGCCCGGAGCCAAATCAATGCAAAAATCAACATCCCTGTCAGGTGGCATCCCCGACAGGTCTGCAAAAAACACCTCAGGAAACTGGTGAACGACACACACTGAGTCTATAGGAGAAACCTCAGCACTAGAATTACGAACATGAGCAAAATAGGCCAAAGACCCCTTCTCGACCATACGCTGAGCCTTCATATAAGAAATAACCCTGCTGGAGGAATGACCAGGAGTCCCTCTCCACTCTAATTGAGGTAACCTCAACAAGGCTAATGTCACTGACTTGGCATGACAGTCAAGATAGCGTAGTAAGGTGACAGTCAATCCATGCCCAATATGACATCGAAATCAACTATATCAAGAATCAAAAGGTCTACCCTGGTCTCAAGACTCCCAATAACGACCACACACGAGCGATATACACAATCTAAAACAATAGCATCCCCTACGGATGTGGACACATATACAGGGGCGCTCAAGGAATCACGGGGCACAACCAAATATGAAGCAAAGTAAGATGACACATAAGAGTAAGTAGACCCCGGATCGAACAGAACCAAAGCATCTCTATTGCAAACTGAAACAGTACATGTGATAACAACATTAGAGGACTCTACCTCAGGTTTGGTCGGAAATGCATAAAATCGGGGCTGGGACCCGCCACCCTGAACCATGTCTCTAGGATGACCTATGACAGGCGGACCTCCACCTCTAGCAGGCTGGCCCCCCCCCTCTAACTATCTAACCCCTACCTCTGGCTACCTTACCCCTACCCCTGGCTGGTTGGGCATGTGGTGCGGCAACTAGTGCCGGAACTATAACATGAGAATCTGATACTAAGAACTACCTCACGCGTGAGGGTAATATATAGCAATGTGCCTCGGGTCAGCACAAGTATAACAAGGTTTCGGGTGCTGAGACTGTTGGCCAGAAAACTGACCCTATCGACTTGTATAACCACCCTGAAAACTCTGAAGAGGAGGTGAACCGATAGGAGCTGGCTAATCAGAATAAGGCATGTAAGGGTCGTGACCACCCAGGGCACCGTGGGATGCCTGAAGTGCTGAATGGAATGTCCTGGACAAATAGCCTCTACTAAAAATACCCCCGCCTCCAGATGAGGCACCGTTGAATCCACCGAAATGGCGAGGTCTCCTATCTGACCCCTGAGCTCCCAATCCAAGAACCACCTCAACTCGCCGGGCCACATTGGCCGCATCCTGGAAAGAGATATTGCTCCCTGTCTCCTTATCCATCTACAATCTGATAGAATGATAAAGACCCTCAATAAATCTCCTAACACTCTCCCTCCATGTGGGTAGCAAAAAAGTAGCATGACGGGCCAAATCTATGAAACGGGTCTCATACTGCATAACAGTCATGCTGCCCTGCTGGAGATGCTCAAAATGACGGCGACGCTCCTCTATAGTAGTAATAGGTAGAAAATTCTCCAAGAAGAGGTGTGAAAACTGATCCCAAGAGCAGGTGACCCAGCTGGTGTAGCCAATAGATAATCCCTCCACTATTTTTTGGCTGAACCAGTCATCTGGAAAGCAGCAAAGTCGACCCAATTGGTCTCCAAGATACCCATGGTCCAAAGAACCTCATGATAGCTATCAAGGTATTCCTGGGGGTCCTCTGATGTGGCACCAATGAAATGAACAAGGAAAATCTTGATAAACCTATCCAGTCTCCATAAAGCATCGGAGGATATAGTTGTCCCATCAACGAGCGGTGCTGCAGAAACTAGCTAAACTACCCCAACTGGATGGGCTACTGGGGTCTGAAGTTGAGGAGTAATCTGCTCCGGAGTGTGGGTAGCAGGAGTTTGGACACATTCTCCAGCCTGAGATATGGCTGTTGTCCTAGGGAGTGCACCATTCTGGGCTACACTCTCCATAAGGACCACTAGTCGGACCACGGCATCCTAAAGCACTGGGGTAGTAATAAACCCCTCTAGGACCTAAGTTGGTCCCGCCAGAACAGTATAAGCTGGAGCCTCACCACCCAGCTCTGTCTGAGGCTCTGCAGCTGGAGATGCTGCCTGAGCACTGAGCTGAGTCCTGCCCCTGCCTCGACTTCTGCCCCTTGTAGGAGTTGCTGCTGCTGGAGGGTCCGGCTGTTGGTCAACGGAAGATGAGGTACGTGTTCTTGCCGTCTGCGAGAGAATAAGAGGAGAAAAATTCAATCAGTATTGGGATAACAAGAATCGCACGACAAAGTTGAATAAAAGTGAACTTGTTCCTAACCTTATAGTCTTTGGGGGATAGGTATAGACGCCTCCGTACCGATCCCCCAGACTCTATTAAGCTTGTCCATGAATTGTGAGACCTAGGCAACCTAGTGCTCTGATACCAACTTATCACAACCCGATTTTCCACTGTCGGGACCGTGATGGAGCCTAACGCTATACTTGTTAGGCAAGCCAACATTAGAGGGTTACTACATTAAAACAATTGAAGTATATATACGAAGTTTTTACTACCATCCAATATATGGTACCAAAAATAACAAATGAAATAGTATACGATCATGCAGAAAATAATACTAATCTCTAGCTACCCAGGGTCTGGAGTCACACAAGTATTCCGCTGAAAAAAAATACATATTTGTTCTAAACTAAATAAAACAGCAACTGAATAATAAGGAAAAGACTCCAGGAATGTGTGGATGTCGGCAGATCTACCTCGTGTCTCCGTGCGAATAGTCTGCTACAACTCGAACTCAACTCGGACCTAAACCTGGATCTGCACAGAAAGTGCAGAGCGCAGTATACATACAAACGACCCCATGTAATTGTAATTACTGAGGCTAACCTCGGCGAAGTAGTGACGAGGCTAGGACACCACATAAAACTTGTACATATATAATTACGCTATTGGAAATAACAACAAATAAGAATTAAAACAACAATTAACGAAAAGGGGACATACTACGGGAAATTTCAACATAAGGAGGGAGAAAAACGAGAAGGCACAAATAAACAGTGATTAACAAACAACCAAATTAAGCAACTAAAATAGGTAGGAAATCTGCACGGTATCACCCTTCGTGCTTTTACTCTCAGCCTCATAAAATAACAAATAGGAATGTACGTCATCACCCTTCGTGCTTTTACTCTTATCCTCACCATATTATAAATAAGAATGCACGTCCTTTGTGCTTTTACGCTCAACCTCACGATATAAATAAATCATGCACGACATCACCCTTCGTGCTTTACACTCTTCCTCACCAATCACAGAATCATTAACAACAGATAAAGAGAAATTTTCACAATTTAGCGTCTCAACCTCGAATCAATTTTCACAATGTTATCGATCTCGGTGGAACCGGATACAGTGCTCCCAACAGTTCAATAGCAACAATAAGCATGTATAATAGACTTTAAGGTTACAAGAATAACAAGAATGGACATTCACTAGCATGTTATGACTCGACTACAATGTATAGGTACTCGTCACCTCACCTATACATCGCTTTCAGCAACAAAACACGTAGCAACTAATCACACAATACCTATTTCCTCAAGCTAAGGTTAGGCACAACACTTACCTCGATTTCGCAGGCCAATCACTGCTCAAGTACAACTTTCCCTTTAGAATTCACCTCCAACCCACTTGTATCTAATCATAATTAGTTCAATATCATCAATTGTCGCTAAAGGAATCGACTTTAATGAATAATTACTAATTTCCCGAATTTTTTCCCAAAAAAAGTTGAAAATTGACCCAAGGCCTGCTTGGTCCAAACTCGAGATTCGGACCAAAATCTATTTACCCATTCACCCCCGAGCACGAATGTGTAATTAGTTTCTAAATTCGACAGCAATTTGAGGTCTAAATTCCAATTATACAAAATTCCCTAATTCTACCCAAACCCCCAATTTCTACCATGAAAACCTTAGATTTTTGGTTGAAAATTGATGAAAAACAATGAGTAATTGAGAGAGAGTAGATTAGAATCATTTACCAACACTTTGGGGAAGAACTTGTCTCTTGAAAATCTCCTCTAAGCCTTCTTGGTTTTGAAAATATGAAAGAATGGTCAATTCCCATTTTAGGTTCTGTTTTAATTCGTTGGACGAGTCTTCTTTGCGTTCCCGAAGGACCTGTCGCGTTCGTGATGCTTTTAGGCCAGAAGGCCTACGCGTTCGTGATGGTTTGTGCCCCCTGACCATCGCGTTCGCGACCCAGTGGTCGTGTTCGTGTAGAAGAACGTGACTCCCCTCCCCCAGGTCCCTTAACCTATCGCGTTCGTGAAGGGTACCTCACTCAGTGCTTCGCGTTCGCGAAGAAGGATTTTCCCTCAGCCTGGTTTACACTTCGCGATCGTGAGAGAGGCATCACGATCACGAAGCACAAATCACCTGTGCACCAACAACAACAAAGAGAACATAATATCTAAGTTTAAAACATCCCGAAGCCTACCCGAAACTCACCCGAGCCCTCGGGGCTCCAAACCAAACATACACGTAAGTCTAAAAATATAACACATACTTGCTCGTGCAATCAAATCACTAAAATAACACCTAAAACTACGGATTTAACATCAAAATTTTCAATGAAATTCTCAAGAACACTCTAAAGTTTTTATTTTCTCAACTGGACGTCCGAATCACGTCAAATCAACTCCAATTTTTACCAAATTTCACAGACATGATTTAAATATTATAATAGACTTGTATCGGGCTCCAAAAGTAAAATACGGGCTTGATACCAACAACTTCATACATTAATCAATTTCTTTAGATCCTTTTAAACTTCATTCTAACAATTTTCGTCAAAAAATCATTTCTCGTGCTAGGGACCTCGGAATTCGATTCCGGGCATACACCCAGATCCTACATTTTATTACGGACCCACCGAGACCTTCGGAACACGGGTCCGGGTCCGTCTGCTAAAAACGTTGACCAAAGTCAAGTAAAATTATTTTTAAATTCCAAAAATTATTATTTCATAAATTTTCACATAAAGGCTTTCCGGATTCATGCCTGGACCGTGCACACAAATCGAGGTGAATGAAGATAAGGCTTTTAAGGTTAACGAGCTCGGAATAGAGTCTTAATTCCTTCGGGTCATCACACTTAAATTGAGTGCTAAGTTTTTAAGTGAGCCTCGCAATTGGAAGGTAGAGGAGGAATAGTTTGGAGTCCACCATGACCTTATGATAGAACAAGAGTCCTTGATGATTAAAGTCAACTCTTTAAGCTCAGATATCACATTAGAACTATATGTGCATGAATATTTGACATGTCACCATGTTGATAAAGCATTAGTAGTATGTGTAATTGTTTGTCCCAACTAAGTATGAATGGTCACCATTGACTCGCTGAAATGACTTTTAACTTTGAGGAGGTGGGAACTAATTTATTTTCTTGAGGAAAAGCAAAGACTTAGGTTTGGGGGACTCAAGTTTTTTTCGTTTGAGCAGCTGTAGCCGTTTTATATTGCGATTTTAGGAAGTTTGTGACTATTTTGGGATTAAAACATCATATTTTATAAATTTACTTTTAGATTATGAGTTTAATTAGTATTTCTTCTTTGTTCTCTTCATTTTCTATTATGAGTAGCTAGACTCTTACTAGGGTTTTGACCTAACCCTAATGTGTAAACATTATGGTTATTTAATTTAATGCTTGTTTATAATTGGGTATTGATTATTTAGCCTTCTTTATGCTTTAGTTTTAGAATTAATGGTTGCAAATATTGATTCATGCCTTTTTGACTTGGTATTTATTGAGAAAGAGGGACCTACTATAGGAAAGCTTAACTAACAAGAAATTGGGCTAATTAAGGATTTGATTAGCTTAATCAAAGGGTTTGAACTAGAGATATGGAAAACCCTACTTGAGCTCATATCAACTATTTAGATTGATACCCATTCGGGCTTGAGAAAGTCAAATTGGGCAAAATCACTTTGTGACCAAGACGTATTAAGTGGGTAACTTAGAGTTGAGAGCTATAATACATCATGATCAACAAAACAAGTGTTAACATACTTACCCCATTAGGCAAAGACCTAGGTGAAAGTCACATCCTTGGCTTTTTAACCATTTGGTAATAACAACAAAAACAATCATTCTCTTTCTTGTTTCTTCTCGTTAGTTTATAATTGTTAGTGATAATTTAGAAGTACAAAACAAAACCCCTTGTTTGGAAGTGAAATTTAGTTATTTCATTTGCTCTCGCCAAGTGTATACCCCTAACACCCATATTAAACTCCCTATGAAAATAGACATGGACTCTTGTTGGGTAATATTCTTCTAACGACCGTTTTGACTCACTACTAACTGCAAATTAAACGTGGATCAATTATACGCAAAATGAGTAGGGGTAGAGCGATCGGGCCAGATGAGATCCCTATTGAATTCTGGAAGAGCGCGGGTAAGACATGCATGGAATGGCTCTCTAGGTGGGTTAACGTCATTTTTAGGACGAAGAAGATGTCTAAGGAGTTGAGGTGGAGTACGATGATTTCGCTGTACAAGAACAGGGGGATATCAAAAACTGCAACAACTATAGGGGTATCAAGTTTCTAAGCCATACGATGAAAGTTTGGGAAAGGGTAATAGAAGGGGGAATGAGGAGGAGTGTGTTTATTTCTGACAACTAGTTTGGTTTCATGCCGAGGTGGTCGAATATGGAAGTCATTCACCTTGTGAAGAGGTTGGTGGAGAAATACATGGTGATAAAAAGGACTTGCATATGGTGTTCATTGACCTAGAGAAAGCTTAAGATAAAGTCCTGCGAGAGGTCCTATAGAGATGTTTGGAGGCTAAGGGAGAAAGCTAAGATACGAATAAGAACGACAAGAGGAAACTCAGAGTACTTTCCAGTTAAGATAGGGTTGCATCAAGGATCAACACTTAGCCCATTTTTATTTTCCTTGGTGATGGATCCATTGACGCAACACATTCAGGGAGAGGTACCCTGGTGCATGTTCTTTGCAGATGATATAGTTCTAATTGATGAGACACCAGGTGGTGTTAACAAGAGGCTGGAGGTCTGGAGATATATCCTTGAGTCTAAAGGTTTCAAGTTGAGCAAGACCAAGACAGAATACTTGGAGTGCAAGTTCAGTGATGTTACCCAGGAAGAGAACGTGGATGTGAGGCTTGATACTCAAGTTATTCCTAGGAGAGAGAGTTTTAAGTATCTCGGATTTTTGATTTTGAGTGATGGGGAGATTGATGAGGATGTCACACATCGTATCGAAGCAGGGTGGATGAAGTGGAGGCTTGATTTCGGTATCTTATGCGATAAGAATGTGCCATTGAGAATTAAAGGTAAGTTGTACAGAGTAGTGATTGGAATGACTATGTTATATGGGGCATAATATTGGCTATTCAAGAACTCCCATGTCCAGAAGATGAAAGTTGCTGAAATGAGGATGTTGAGATTGATGTGTGGGTATACTAGGTTAGATAGAATTAGGAACGAAGTTATTAGGGACAAGGTGGGAGTGGCCCCCATGGAGGATAAGATTCGAGACGCGAGGCTTGGATGGTTCGGGCATGTTAAAAAGAGAAGCAAAGATGCCCCAGTCAGGAGGTGTGAGAGGTTGTCCTTGGGGGGTCAGAAGAGGGGTAGAGGTAGGCCAAAGAAATCTTGGGGAGAGGTGATCAGGCAGTAATGGCGCATCTTGAGCTAAGTGAGGACATGACCCTTGATATGAGGGTGTGGAAGTTGAAGATTAGGGTAGAAGGGTAGGCAATTGAGTGTTTCCCCATGTCTTCTTGCTTCAGTAGTATCAGTGTTTGTATGATATTATTTTACCCTTAGATGGTTATTACTACATATCTTGTATTGTATTACTTTTTATCGGTGCTTCTTTCATCTTGTATCTTGCTATCATATTTTCAATTTTCTAAATGTCTTGTACTGTTACTACTTGATATCAGTGCTTCTTTTATCGTTTCTCTAGCTGAGGGACTATTGAAAACAGCCTCTCTGACCGTCCAGGGTAGGGTAAGGTTGCGTACATATCAACCTGCCCAAACCCCACTTGTGGGAATACACTAGGTTGTTATTGTTATTGTTATTGTTAAAAAGATAAAGTACTTCGTTTGATGAAATCAAAGAAAATATTTTTCTACGTCATAAAAAGAAAATATTTTTTTCTACAAATGAAAAAGAACATACTCTGTCTACAACGTGAAAAGAAAGTATTCTAAATAGTATTTTTATTTAGGGTGAAGGTGGGGTTCGAGTGTGGGATGGGAAGATTTAATTTTACTTCTTTTTGTTATTATTCTGATATTTGTTAGTATTATAAAAAAAAGAACTATAAAATATACTTTTAACTAAATTGAGGAAAGAAATCATTAGGCATTGTCACGACCCGAATTTCTCACAATCGGGACAATGATGGAGCCTAACATTGAACCCGCTAGGCAAGCCAACGTTAATGTTTATTTACCTTATTCATTTATTTTTAACAGCTAACAATTGATGTAATAATCAATGGAATTAAAAGTGCGAAATAAAACAAGGTCTAACAACTCGTTTATGTGCCATACGAAATTCATAATACTAACCTAGAATTTGGTGTCACAATTTCACGGACCGTCTATGAATAATACATATAAAGGTCTGAACAAAATAAATACATTTGCCTCAGAATAAAGAAGAACAGAGTGGAAATAAACAATGAACACGAACTAGTACACCAGCAGTGATTTCCTAAGTCTAAACACCCCAAAACCAATCCGAAACTCATACGAGCCCTCGGGGCTCCAAACCAAACATGCACACAACCTCAAAAACATCCTACGGACTTACTTATGCGATAAAATTGCCAAAATAACATCTTAAACAACGAATTTAGCATAAATATCAAAGGAAAATCTCAAGAACTTTCAATGTTTAAAATTTCACAACTACAGGTCCGAATCACGACAAATGACCCCCGTTTCTTACCAAATTTCACAGGCATAACTCAAATATCATATTAAACCTATACCGGGCTCCGGAACAAAAATACAGGCCGATACCATCAATTTCACATATGACCAAATTTCCAAAAACTCTTATAATTCCAGTAAAATATTTTCATTCAAAAATTCATTTCTCGGGCTTGGGACCTCGGAATTCAATTCCGGGAATACACCCAAGTCCCATATTTTCCTACGGACCCTCCGGGACCGTCGATTCACGTGTCTGGGTCCGTTTACCCAAAACGTTGACCGAAATCAACTTAAATTCAATTTTTAAGGCAAAATTAGCATTTTTCTCAGGTTTTCATATAAAAGCTTTTCGGATATACGCCCGGACTGCGGACGCAAAATAATGTGAAATAAAATGAGGTTTTCAAGGCCTCAGAACAAAGTTTTTGACTTCTAAAATAGGAGATGACCTTTTGGGTCATCACATTCTCCACCTCTAAAACAAACATTCTTTCTCGAACGGACATAGAAAAGTACCTGAATCAAGGAAAAGATGGGGATATCGGCTCCGCATATCGGACTCGGACTCCCAAGTAGCTGCCTTGGCAGGCTGACCTCTCCAGTGAATAAGAATCGGAGGATAACTCTTCGATCTCAACTGACGAACCTGCCGGTCTAGAATAGCTACCGGCTCCTCCTCATAGGTCAAGTCCTTGTCCAACCGGACATTGCTGAAGTCTAAAACATGGACTGGATAGCTATGATACTTATGAAGCATAGACACATGAAACACTGGATGCACAACTGATAAATTTTGTGGCAACGCATATCTATAAGCCACCTCTCCCACTCTATCGAGGATCTCAAAAGGACCGATGTACCTAGGGCTTAACTTGCTCTTCTTCCCAAATCTCATCACGCCTTCATGGGCGACACCCAAAGAAACACCCGCTCTCCGACCATGAATTCCACATCATGAACTCGGCGGTCGTTATAACTCTTCTGCCTGGACTGAGCTGTATGAAGTCTATCGTGTATGATCTTAAACTTATCCAAGGCATCCTGCACTAAGTCTCTACCCAACAACCGAGCCTCTCCCGGCTCAAACCACCCAACTGGTGACCGACACCGCCAACCATATAATAACTCATATGGAGCCATCTGAATGCTTGACTAATAGCTGTTGTTGTAAGCAAACTCAGATAACGGCAAGAACTGATCCAAAGAAACTCCAAAGTCAATGACATAAGCTCGTCGCATATCCTCCAAAATCTGAACAGTACGCTCTGACTGTCCGTCCGTCTGAGGATGAAATGCTGTGCTCAACTCAACCCTCGTGCCCAACTCACACTGAACATCCCTCCAGAAATGCGAGGTAAACTGCGTACCTCGATCAGAAATAATAGACACGGGCGCACCATGAAGACGAACAATCTCCCTAATGTAGATCTCTGCCAATCTCTCCGAAGAATATGAAACTGCCACAAGAATGAAATGCGCTGTCTTGGTCAGCCTATCCACAATAACCCATACTGCATCGAACTTTCTCTGAGTCTGTGGGAGCCAAACAACGAAATCCATGGTGATACGCTCTGACTTCCACTCAGGAATCTCAATTTACTGAAGCAATCCACCAGGCCTCTGATGCTCGTACTTAAACTTTTGTCAATTCAAACAACGAGATACATATTCCAAAATATCCTTCTTCATCCTCCTCCACCAATAGTGCTGCCGCAAATCCTTGTACATCTTTGCGGCGCCTATGATGAATGGAGTACCGGGAACTATGGGCCTCCTCTAAAATGAACTCATGAAGTCCATCCACACTGGGCACACAAATACGACCCTGCATCCATAAAACTCCATCATATACAATAGTAACCTACTTGGCACCACCGTGCCGCATCGTGTCCCTAGGGACACCCAAATGAGGATCATCATACTGCCAATCTTGAATACGGTCAAATAATGAAGAGCGAGCAACTGTATAAGCTAGAATACGGCTGGGCTCAGAAACATCCAATCTCATGAACTGACTGGCTAAAGCCTGAACATCCAAAGCAATTGGTCTCTCCCCGATCGGAATATATGTAAGACTACCCATACTGGCTGACTTACTACTCAAAGCATCGACCACCATATTGGTTTTCCCCTGATGATATAAGATAGTGATGTCATAGTCTTTTAACAGCTCCAACCATCTCCTCTGCCTCAAATTTAGCTCCTTCTGCTTTAACAAATATTGAAAACTCTTGTGATCCGTGAACACCTCACATGACACGCCATATAGATAATGCCTCCAAATCATCAGCGTGTGAACAATGGCTGGTAGCTCCAAATCATGAACTGGATAATTCTTCTCGTGGATCTGCAAATCACGTGAAGCATATGCAATAACCTTGCAATCCTGCATCAACACTGCACCATGTCCAACCCGACATGCATCACAATACAAAGTATATGGCCCTGAACCTGTGGGCAAAACCAACACCGGCGCCTTAGTCAAAGTAATCTTGAGCTTCTGGAAGCTTGCCTCACACTCCTATGACCACCTGAACTGGGCACCCTTCTGAGTCAATCTGGTCATCGGGGCTGCAATAGATGAAAACCCCTCCACAAACCGACAGTAATAGCCCGCCAAAACCAAGAAACTCCAGATCTCTGTAGCTGATGTGGGTCTAGGCCAATCCTTGAATGCTGAAATCTTCTTAGTATCCACCTGAATACCCTCCGCTGATAAAACATTACCTAGGAATGCAACTGAACCCAACAAAAGCTCACATTTCGAAAACTTGGCATATAACTGACTGTCCTTCATAGTCAGGAGAACGACTCGAAGGTGCTGCTCATGCTCCTCCCAGCTGCGGGAATAAATCAGAATATCATCAATGAAGACAGTCGCGAAGGAATCCAAATAGGGGAATGAACACTCGGTTCATAAAGTCCATGAAAGTTGTTGGGGCATTTGTCAACCCGAATCATATCACTAAGAACTCAGAATGCCCCTACCGAGTGCGAAAAGCTGTCATAGGGGCATCAGATGCCCTAATCCTAAACTGATGATAGCCAGATCTCAAGTAAATCTTCGAAAACAACTTGCCACCTTGAAGCTGATCGAAAAAATCATCAATCCTTGGCAACGGATACTTATTCTAGATAGTAACCTTGTTCAACTACCGATAGTCTATGCACAGCCTCATCGACCCATCCTTCTTCTTAACAAACAACACCGGAGCACCCCAAGGCGAGACACTAGGCCTAACAAAGCCTTTATCAAGCAAGTCCTGTAACTGTTCTTTCAACTCCTTCAACTATGGTGGGGCCATATGATATGGCAGAATCGAAATGGGCTGGGTGCCCGGAGCCAAATCAATGCAAAAGTCAATATCCCTGTCAGGTGGCATACCCGGCAGGTCTGCAGGAAACACCTCTGGAAACTCACGGACAAAGGGCACAGGCTCCACAGAAGGAACCTCGGCACTAGAATCGCGAACATAGGCAAAATAGGCCAAACACCCCTTCTCGACCATACGCCGAGCCTTCATATATGAGATAAACCTGCTGGAAGAATGACCAAGAGTCCCTCTCCACTCTAATCAAGGAAACCCCGGCAATGCTAAGGTCTCGGTTTTGGCATTATAGTCCAGGATGGCATAATAAGGCGACAACCAATCCATCCCCAAAATAACATCAATATCTACCATATCAAGGAGTAGAAGATCTACACTGGTCTCAAGATCACCAATAACCACTACACATGAACGGTAGACACAATTTACCACAATAGAATCACCCACCGGTGTAGACACATATACAGGGGTACTCAGAGAATTACGAGGCATAACCAAATAAAGAGCAAAATAAGATGACACATAGGAATATGTGGACCCTGGATCAAATAAAATCGATGCATCCCTGCTGCAAATTGAAACCATACCTGTGATAACCGTATTAGAGGCCTCAGCCTCAGGTCTGGCTGGAATAGCATAAAATCAGGGATGGGTCCCACCACTATGAACTACATCCCTGGGACGACCTCCTGCTAGCTGACCTCTACCTCTAGTGGCCTGGCCTCCACCTCTAATTGCTTGACCTCCACCTCTAACACCTCGACCCCCACCTCTGGCTGGCTGAGCGGGTGGTGGAACACCTGGTGCGAGAACCATGTCACGAGAACCCTGGTGCTGAGAACCGCTCGAGGCTCGAATGAAAAATCTAGCAATGTGTCCCGGACTACCACAAGTATTACAAGATCTCAGCGGCTGAAACTGCTGGGCATGAAATTGATCCTGACGACCTGAGTAACCACCCTGAAAACTCTGGAGTGGCGGTGCACTGATAGGAGATGGTGGTGCACTGTAGGGTAACTAATCCTCTCTCTGAGTGATAGAAAGAAACTTCTCCAGAAACAAATCGGAGAACTGGACCCAAGTCAAAGGCGGTGATCCATTTGGTCTAGCCAAACAATAATCTCTCCACCAGGTCTTGGCGGGACCTGACAGACAAAAAGTAGCAAAGTTTACCCCATTGGTCTCCACTATCCCCATGTTCCGTAGAACCTCGTGTCAGCTATCCGAATAGTCATGGGGATCCTCTGAAGATGAAACGCTATAAGTAGTAGTAAACAGCTTGGTGAACTGGTCTTACCTCCACAAAGCATCATCAGACACAGCTGCTCCATCACCGGTCTAAGCCACAATACCTAGCTGAACTACCCCAACTGGTTGAGCTACTGGAGTCTGATATTGATAAGCCAATTGCTTTGGAGTGCGAGTAGCAGGAGTCTAGGCTCCTCCCCAGCCTGAGAGACGGCGGGTGCTGAAGGAAGTAAACCTGCTTGAGCGACACTCTCCATGAGGCCCACTAGACGGACCAGAGCATCTTGGAGTACGGGGTGGTAATGAACCCCTCGGGAACCTGAGCTGGTCCAACCGGTACTGTCTGGGCAGGAACCTCATCAGCAAACTCTACCTGAGGCTCCGCCACTGGGGCTGCTTCTCTGGGCTGAGCTCTACCCCTAGCTCGGCCTCTAGCACAGCCTTAGCCTCGTCCTCGTCCTCGTCCTCGGCCCCTCGTAGGAGATGCAACTGGAGACTCGGGTTGCTGATAAGAGGATGAAGAAGCACGTGTTCTCGCCATATGCGAGACAATACAGTAGAAATTCAATTAGTATTGAGAAATCAAATCGCACGACAGAGAAGAATAGATGTGAGGTCATTCCTAAACTCTATAGCCTATGGGGGATAAGAACAGACGTCTCTGTACCGATCCCTCAGAATGTACTAAGCTTGCCCGTGAATTGTGAGACCTAAGAAACCTAGTGCTCTGATATCAACTAGTCACGACCCGAATTTCCCACCGTCGGGACCGTGATGGTGCCTAACATTGAGCCTGCTAGGAAAGCCAACACTAATGTTTATTTAACTTATTCATTTATTTTTAACAGATAACAAGTGATGCACAAATCAGCGGAATTAAAAGTGCGAAATAAAACAAAGTCTAACAACTTGTTTATATGCCATACGAAATTCATAATACTAAACTCAGATTTTTGGTGTCACAACTGCACAGACCGTCTATGAATACTACATATAAAGTTCTGAACAAAATAAATACATATGTCTTAGAATAAAGAATAACAAAGTGGAAATAAAGTAGGATGGGACGCCAAGGCCTGCGGACTCCTGCAGGACTACCTCGGAATCTCCAAATGGACTGAAGGCATCTTCCTCACTATAAGGTCAGTAGGGTCCTGTATTGAGATCTGTACAAAAGTGCAAAGTGTAGCATCAGTACAACCGACCCCATGTATTGAGTAAGTGTTGAGCCTAACCTCGGTGAAGTAGTGATAAGGCTAGGACACGACAACCAAATAAACCCGTGCAGTTTAATCGTGTACGGAGAAAATAATAACAACAAGGATTAAGCAGCTAAATACAAGGAAAGGGGAACATGCTAAGGGGAGGAAATATCAAGTAATGGAGATAAGAAGTAAAGAAACAAATTATATATCAATTTAAATAACAGAAATAACAGCACAAAAACAAGCGCACGACACCACCCTTCGTGCTTTTACTCTCATCCTCACAAAATAATAGATAGAATGCACGGCATCACCCTTTGTGATTTTACTCTCATCCTCATGATAAATTAATAGAAACGCCACGACATCACCCTTCGTGCTTTTAATATCATAATACGGCACGGCATCACCCTTCGTGATTTTACGCTCATCCTCACAATATCATACACGGCATCACCCTTCGTTCTTTAACACTCATCCTTGCCATAAATCAAATGAAATGTCACGGCATCACCCTTCGTGATTTAACACTCTTCCTCACCCAAACAAATCAATAACAACAATCCGACAAGGAAAATCAACGGTACAATAATAATAAAAGCCATAACGTCCCGTCAAGGGAGCCAACAGTAGAATCAATACCATCCCGGCAAGGGAAACATCTATAACCAATCTCACTTAGTTACTTAAACTCACGCAATAATCTTAATTTGAACCAATACGCAACAATGATCAATATCAATAAATACCACCAACATGGATAATTATCAAATTAAACTCAAGTAATGCTTAATGAAAAATCACATAAATCACAATATTCGACTCACGGCATGCTTGAAACCAACGTATTGATACTCGTCACCACACCTATACGTTGCACATTATACTAACACGCACCAAATAAGACACAATACCTATTCCCTCAAGCTAAGGATAAGCCAAACACTTACCTCGGATTCCACGACCAAACTCAAGCCTCAATTACCGCTTTCCCTTTATAATTTGCCTCCGATTCAATTGTATCTAAACATAATTAGCTTAATAATATCAATAAGTGCTAAATAATTCAACCCCAATGCTTAATTATGAGTTTTCTATCATTCTTCCGAGAAGGTCAAAAATCGACCCCAGACCCGCTTGGTCAAACACGAGGTTTGAACCAAAACCTGATCATCCATATGCCCACGAGCCCGGGTATGTAATTAGTTTTGGAATCCTCCCCCAAAACGATGTCTAAATTTTGATTATACAAAAAGCCCTAACTCTACCCAAATCCCCAATTTTTCTACAATTAAAACCCTAGAATGTTTTATGAAAGTTGATGAAAACCATTAGAAAGTTGAAAGATATTAGTTAGTGGACACTTACCTATGATTTGGGAAGAAAATATCTTGAGAAAAATTGCCCTAAGTCTTCTATTTTTGTGAAGATTTGAAAAAGAAAACGGCTGAAGCTCTAACTTAAAACATACTGCCCGACCCTCGCACCTGCGGTGCATAGCGCAGGTGCGGAAAATTGGTCGTACCTGCAGAAATGGGCAAGGCCACTGAGGGCCGCACCTGGGGAGGTTTATCCGCTTCTGCAGAAACTTGTTGCACCTGCGGAAAGCGGGCAGGCTGGGCTGGACCGCACCTGTAGCTGAAGGTCCGCACCTGCGAAATCGCACATGCAGCCCTAGGCTCGCAGGTGCGGGCACACCAGAACTGGTGCACCAAAAGTGATTTCCTAAGTCCAATTACCCCGAAACCAGTCCTAAACTAATCCGAGCCCCCGAGGCTCCAAACCAAACATGCACTGTAATGACCCGATAGGTCATTTTGAGACTTAGCGCCCCGATCCCCTAATAACTGACTTCCCCATGTCTATTTCTGCTTTTGGTACTTGTCGGAACATTGAGTGGTGAATTTCAGAGAGTTTTTGGATACATAGTCCTTATATGTGAGTTTAAGCTTGAGAAATCGGGCGCAGTTGAAGTTATGTGAAGATGGGTCCAGAACGGGATTCCGTCAATTCCGTCAGCTCTATTGGGTTATTTAGGAGTCACGAGCATGTTCTGAATGTGTTGTCGAGGTCTGTAGTAGATTTAGGCTCGAATTGGCGAGAGTTAAAGATTCGGCGATTTCGGCCGATAGATGAAATTTTGATATCGGGCTCGAAATGGATTTTGAGAGTGGTTGTAGGTCCGTTGTGTCATGTGTGTAAGATTTGAGGTAATTCGGACTAATTTTGATGTGTTTCGGCATCGGTTGTAGATTTTGGAAATTTCATAAGTTCTTAGGCCTTAAATCCACGTATAATTGTTGATTTTTGTATTAGGTGATGTGTTTTGGAGGCTCGACTAAGTCTGGATAAGCTATTAGGACAGGTTGGTATGTTTGGTTGAGGTCCCGGGGGCCTCGGGGATGTTTCACATGCTCAACGGGTGATTTCGGAACTTGGAAAATAGCTGAACCATTGCTGGTTCTAGTATCTCGCACCTGGGGATGGGGAACCACATGTGCGAACACACAAGTGTGGAAGAGGGGCTCGCAGGTGCGGGCTTGGTCAAGGTCAACCAGTTCTCGCAGGTGCGGTCTGGGTTTCGCAGGTGTGGAGCCGTAGGTGCGGCCCCAGTCCTTTTAGTGAGATTTCGCACCTAGGATGGATTTTCCGCATGTGCACTACCGCATGTGCGGTCGAAGGGGCGCAGGTGCGGGATCGCTGGGCAGTTTATACCAATTTCGAGGGTTTGAAATTCACATCTTCTAAAAACAATTTGGAGCTCGGGAGTAGGCAATTTTGAGTGGGTTTTGAGGAGAACATTCATAGGTAACAATTCCTAACCTTATTTCACTTGTATATCATTTATCTATAGCAAATTCTTCCGTGCAATCAATGAATTGGGTGAAAAATTATGATAATTCGAAGAAGTCTCCCCAATTAGAAATTCTAGAATTTAACACGATTTTGACGTCGGTTTTCGATGATTCTTGTTTGAGTGAGTTCGTGAGTGAATGGGTGTTCTAAATTTATAATTTTCACTTGATTCCGAGACGTGGGCGCGGGGGACTTTTTGGGTATTTTTCCTAATTTTGCGTATTAGCCTCGAACTTATTAGCTATTTTGATTCCTTAAAGTGATATTTACATTATGTAATCGAATTGAATATATTTGGGCCATTCAGAGTCGGATACTCGTGGCAAGAGCGTGGTTTTGAGTTGAGTAGCGCAGTCGAGGTAAGTGGCTTGCCTAACTCTGTGTTGGGGACTTCCCCTTAGGCTATTTTAATACTGTTTTATGTTGTTTGGCCGCTGTGTACGTGAGGTGACGAGTACGTACGTGGGAAATTGTTGCTAAAAATCCATTTTCCCTCCATGACTTAAATCATTTCATTCCTATTTCACTGTCTCATGTATTGACTATGTAGTTTATATTAGGAAGTAGCATGTCTACCTGTTTTTACTTGAACTTCCCCTAGTTATTACTATGTGTACCATGTTTACGTAGTTTTATCCATATTTTTGCCTATGATTTTTCTGAACTGTTTTAAATAAAAATTGTATCCGGTATTTGTACTGCATTGCATATTTAAATTGGGACTACGAATGAGATTCCAGAAACTTTCCCCCTGTACTGCATTGCATATTTAAATTGGGACTACAGACGAGATTCCGGGAGCCTTCCTCCTGTACTGCATGTCATATTTAAATTGGGACTACGGACGAGATTCCGGGAGCTTTCCCCTATACTGCATGGCATATTTAAATTGGGACTACAGACGAGATTTCAGGAGCTTTCCTCTTGTACTGCATTGCATATTTAAATTGGGACTACGGATGAGATTCCGGGAGCTTTCCCCCTGTACTGCATTGCATATTTGTTACTGTGATATATTTTGTGCTGAGCCGAGGGCTCCCTGTTATTATTTTCTTTTAGCTCATTGTTTCTACTGATTTGCCTTAGCTTATTATATCTCTCTGTTCAAAGTTTAAACTGTTTTTACTATAAAAATCTAGTAGAGCTTTAACCTGACCT
Organism: Nicotiana paniculata; assembly: GCA_005239505.1. Lineage (NCBI taxonomy): Eukaryota > Viridiplantae > Streptophyta > Magnoliopsida > Solanales > Solanaceae > Nicotiana > Nicotiana paniculata. The sequence goes on along the minus strand of ML347760.1, from coordinate 94,151 downwards.
AGTCACTACTCGACTTGGGTTAGGCTTGGCACTTAATGGGTACCAATTTGTGGTGTACTCATGTCCTTTCCTGCACATCTTTTTCGTGTACAGATCCAGGTACCAATACTCAGTTTCGTGGCTAGGGGTCCGAGCAGCAGCTTCTAGGAGATAGAAAGGTAATCCTGCCGCGTCCGCAGAGTCCTTCGAGTCACCTTCCACTCCATATTTAGATAGATTTTTCTTTTAAATTCCCTCATGTTGTATAGAGCTATTTTGAGACAGATCTTGTGACAAAAGTGATATTCCGAGTTTTTGGGAAACTGTATTTTGTACGCGCCAAGTGGCGATGTTTCATTTGTAGACTCACTTATTTTCGTCTTTATTTCATCGCTTCTATTTAATATATGTTCCGCAATTAGGCTTACCTAGTCGTAGAGGCTAGCTGCCATCACGATGTCTTTCGGAGGGTAAATCGGTTCATGACATGCACATAACCTCCAAAACATCCTACGGACTTACTCGTGCGATCAAATCGCCAAAATAACATCTTAAACAATGAATTTAGCATAAAAATCAACGGAAAATCTTAAGAACTTTTAAAGCTTCAAATTTCACAACTAGGTGCCGTCACGATGCCTTTCGGAGGGTAAATTGGGTCGTGACAAGTTGGTATCAGAGCGTCTAGGTTCATAGTAGTCACAACTCACAAGCCGGTTTATTAGAGTCTCGCGGATCAGTGCGGAAACGTCGGTATCCATCTTCGGGAAGCTATGTAACTGTTAAGAACAATCATATTTCTTTGATTTCCCTATCGTACGAGTTATTGACATCAAAAGTTCTAATATTCTAGTCTATTATTTCCCACAGATGGCGAGGACACGTACTGGAAGTATCCACGACCAGGCACCCGAGCCCCCTGCCAGAGCTGCCAGAGGCAGGGGTCGAGGTAGAGGACGATCACATGGTGCAGCCCGAGCACCGGCGAGAGCAACGACAGAGGAGCCTATGGAAGCCCCAACTAGAGAGCCGGCACATGAGGTCCCTATTGCTGCTCCAGCCTTACAGGAGACTTTAGCTCAGTTCATGAGCATGTTCAGTACTCTAGCTCAGGCTGGACTACTTCCGATAGCTCCCGCTATAGCTCAGGTCGGGGGAGGGGCACAGACTCCCGCAGCCCGCACTCCTGAGCAGAGGGGCCAGGTTAATCAGGCCCCAGAGTATATTCCTTTGTCCTCAGTGGCTCCAGTTCAGCATGATGCTAGGGCAGCTACTTCTGAGACCGAGCAGCTCAGACTTGAGAGGTACAAGAAGTACCACCCACCTACTTTCAACGGACTAGCTTCAAATGACACTCTGGGATTTATTAAGGAGTGTCATCGTATTCTCTGCACTATAGGCATCGTGGAGACCAGTGGGGTTTCTTTCACCGCTTTCCAGCTGAGGGGAGCGACATATCAGTGGTGGCGGGCCTATGAGCTGAGTAGTCCGGATGAGGCAGCCTCACTCACTTGGACTCAGTTTTCAGAGATGTTTCTACAAGAGTATGTCCCTCAGTGCTTCAGGGATACTTGGCGCGCGGAATTCGAGCAGTTGCGCCAGGGTACTGTGATTGTGTCAGAGTATGCAGTCCATTTCAGTGAGTTAGCTCGGCATGCACCAACCTTGGTTTCCACAGTCAGAGAGCGGGTTTGCCGTTTCATTGAGGGACTCCATCCTATTATTCGGACCAGTATGGCCAGAGAGTTGGAGATGGATATCACTTACCAGCAGACAGTGAGTATTGCCAGGAGAGTAGAGGGCATGTTTCCCAGGGACAGAGAGGAGAAGGAGGCCAAGAGGTCTCGAGAGATTGGAAAATTTTGAGGAGCTGGTGCACCAGCAGCACGTTACGGTAGGAGCTTTGTGGGTCGCCCTGTTCATTCAGCCCTTCAAGCAGCTATCGGTATTCCACTCCTCCTAGACCTCAAGAGTTCTATTATGCACCGCTAGTATCTAGTGTGCCTCCAGTTCGAGGTACTATTTACGTCCAGCCCAGCATGCCAACTCCTATTCAGTCTCAGCCGCAGCGTCCTCTGAGGGTTTTTTTTAGTGTGGTGACACTCGTCACTTGATTAGAGATTACCCCAGGGCCAGGAGGGGTGCATCTACACAGTCTTATCACCCTCCACGTGCTCCGCCGGGTCCTCCAGCTATTCTTCCAGTCCTAGCTACCACTGCACCTCCTCAGTCAGCTTGAGGTGAGGGTCGGGGGGGTAGAGGTCGCCATAGCGAGGGAGGTCAGGCCAGGTACTATACCCTTCCATCCCGTTTCGAGGTCGTTGCTTTAGACTCGATCATCACAGGTATTGTCCATGTCTACAATAGGGATGCATCAGTGTTATTTGATCCAGGCTCTACGTATTCATATGTGTCCTCTTATTTTGGTCCACATTTGGGGATATTTTGGGATTCTTTGAGTTCCCCTGTTTATATATCTACTCCTGTGGAGACTCTCTAGTTGTGGACCACGTTTATTGGTCGTGTTTGATTTCTCTTAGTGGTCTTGAGACCAGGGCAGATTTATTATTACTCAGCATGGTAGATTTCGATGTTATCTTAGGCATGGACCGGTTTCTGCCCCATTATGCTATTCTTGATTGTCACGCTAAGACTTGCCTAGATACCTTAGAGTATACTCCCCGTAGGGTCATTTCATTTATTAAGGCTCAGCATATGGTTGAGAAGGGGCGTGATGCGTACTTGGATTATGTGAGAGATGTCAGTGTTGATACACCTCCAGTTGAGTCATTCCCAGTAGTGAGGAACTTTCCTGATGTATTCCCAGCTGATCTTCTGGGTATGCCGCCCGACAGAGATATTGATTTCGGCATTCACTTATTGCCGGACATGCAACCCATTTCTATACCTCCTTACCATATGGCTCCTCCTGAGTTGAAGGAGTTGAAGGAGCAGTTACAGGAGTTGATTGATAAATGTTTCATCAGACCCAGTTTATCACATTGGGGTGCTCCAGTATTATTTGTGAAGAAAAAGGATAGTTCTATGCGTATGCGTATTGATTATCGGCAGTTGAACAAGGTCACCATGAAAAACATATATCCTTTTCCTCGCATTGATGATTTATTCGACCAGCTACAGGGCTCCAGGGTACTCTCGAAGATTGACTTGCGTTCTGGCTATCATCAGTTGAAGATTCGGGAGCCGCATATCCCGAAGACTGCCTTCAGGACCGGATATGGGCACTATGAGTTGCTTGTTATGTCATTTGGGCTGACCAATGCCCCAACAACTTTTATGCATTTGATGCACAGTGTTTTCGGGCCTTATCTTGATTCCTTCGTCATTGCGTTTATTGACGATATCCTGGTGTATTCCCGATCACGGGAAGATCATGAGCACCATTTGAGGACTGTGCTTCAGACTTTGAGGGAGAAGAGATTTATTCAAAATTCTCTAAATATGAGTTCTGGCTTGACTCGGTGGCATTCTTGGACCACATAGTGTCTTGGGATGGGATCAAGGTAGATACGAAGAAGGTGGAGCCGGTACAGAGTTGGCCTATACCGTCATTAGCTACGGAGATCCGCAGTTTCCTTGGTTTGGCTGGTTACTATCGCTGTTTTATGGAGGGATTTTCATCCATTGCAGCACCGATGACCAGGTTGACTCAAAAGGGTGCTCCGTTCAGGTGGACTGAGGAGTGTGAGGAGAGCTTTCATAAGCTCAAGACATCCCTGACTTCAGCTCTAATGTTGGTATTGCCTTCGGGTTCAGGGTCCTATACCGTCTATTGTGATGCTTCGAGGATTGGCCTCGGAGCGGTGTTGATACAGGACGGTAGGTTGATTGCCTACGCATCTAGATAGTTGAAGGTGCATGAGAAGAACTATCCAATTCATGATCTCGAGTTGGCAGCGATTGTTCACGCCCTGAAGATATGGCATCATTATTTATACGGTATTCCCTGTTAGGATTTCACTGATCACCGGAGTTTGCAGCACATATTCTAGCAGAAGGACCTCAATTTGCGTCAGCGGAGATGGTTGGAGTTGCTAAAGGACTATGACATCACTATATTACACAACCCGGGGAAGGCCAATATGGTGGCCAACGCCTTGAGTCGCCAGGTGGAGAGTTTGGGGAGTTTGGCATATCTTTCGGCAGTTGAGAGGCCCTTAGCCTTAGATATTTTGTCCTTAGCTAGTCAGTTCGTGAGGTTGAATCTTTCAGAGCCTTGACGGGTTTTAGCTTGTGTGGTGGCTCGGTCTTCTCTTTATGACTGCATTCGAGAGCGCCAGTATGATGATCCCTACCTTCTGGTTCTTCAGGACAGGGTTCGGTGAGGTGACGCCAGGGATGTGACTATAGGAGATGACGGTGTGATGAGGATGCAAGGTCGGATCTGTGTGCCCAATGTGGATGGGCTTCGGGAGTTGATTCTTGAGGAGGCCCATAGCTCGCGGTATTCCATTCATCCGGGTACTGCGAAGATGTTATAGGATATGAGACAATACTATTGGTGGAGAAGGATGAAAAAGGATATACTGGAGTTTGTGGTCAAGTGTCTCAACTGTCAGCAAGTCAAATATGAGCATCAGAGACCGGGAGGGTTACTTCAGCAGGTTGATCTTCCAAAGTGGAAGTGGGAGCGGATCACCATGAAATTCGTGGTTGGAAATCCTCGGACGTTGAAGAAGTTCGATGCTATTTGGGTGATTGTGGATCGTCTTACCAAGTCAGCCCATTTTATTCCGGTGTTGACAACATACTCCTCCGAGAGGTTGGCGGAGATTTATATCAGGTAGATTGTTCGCCTCCACTATATTCCAGTATCTATCATTTTAGACAGAGGTACACAATTCACTTTACGTTTCTGGAGAGCCGTTCAGCAGGAGTTAGGCACCAGGGTAGAGTTGAGTACAACCTTTCACCCTCGGATGGACGGGCAGTCCGAGCGCACGATTCAAATTCTTGAGGATATGCTCCGTGCATTTGTGATGGATTTTGGAGGGTCATGGGACCGATACTTGCCACTTGAAGAGTTTGCTTATAATAACAGCTACCAGTCCAGCATTCAATTAGCGCCGTATGAGGCTTTGTATGGTAGACAGTGCCGGTCCCCAATGGGATGGTTTGAGTTGGACGAGGCCCAATTGTTGGGTACAGATTTAGTCCAGGATGCCCTGGACAAGGTGAAGGTGATTAAGGAGAGAGTTCGTGCAGCTCAGTCTAGGCAAAAGAGTTATGCAGACTGGAAGGTTCGTGGTTTGGAATTTATGGCTGGTGATCGGGTTTTGCTTCGGGTATCGCCTATGAAGGGCGTCATGAGGTTCGGGAAGAAGGGTAAACTGAGTCCGAGATTTATTGGCCCGTTTGAGGTGTTGCGACGTGTTGGGGAGGTTGCTTATGAGCTAGCCCTTCCTCCCAACCTAGAAGGAGTTCATTCGGTATTCCACGTCTCCATGCTCCAGAAGTATCACTGTGACCCGACTCATGTTTTGGAGTTCAATTCAGTCCGGTTGGACAAGGATTTATCATATGTTGAGGAGCTAGTAGCTATATCGAATAGACATGTCAGAAAGCTCAGGTCAAAGGATATTGCGTCAGTAAAGGTTCAGTGGAGGGGTCAGCCGGTCGAGGAGGCGACTTGGGAGACCGAGCAGGATATGCGCAGTCAGTACCCTCATTTTTTCACAGCTTCAGGTATGTATCTATACTCGTTCGAGGACGAACAATTTTCTTAAGAGGGGGAGAATGTAACGACCCGGTAGGTCGTTTTGAGAGTTAGTGCCCCGATCCCCTAATAACAGCTTTCCCTATGTTTATTTATGCTTTTGGGACTTGTCGGAATGTTGAGTGGTGAAATTCGAAGAGTTTTTGGACACATAGTCCTTATATGTGAGTTTAAGCTTGAGAAAATGGATTGTAGTTGGAACTGTGTGATGACGGGTCCAGAATGGGATTCTGTCGAATCCGTTAGGTCTTTCGGGTGATTTTGGAGTTAGGAGCGTGTCCAAAATGTGTTGTCGAGGTCTGTAGTAGATTTAGGCTTGAATTGGCAAGAGGTTAGAAATTCGACGATTTCAGCCGATAGGTGAAATTTTGATATCGGGCTCGAAATGGAATTCCGAGAGTGGATGTAGGTCCGTTGTGTCATTTGTGACCTGTGTGTAAAATTTGAGGTCATTCAGACTAGTTTTGATGTGTTTCGGCATCAGTTGTAGATTTTTGAAATTTCATAAGTTCTTAGGCTTGAATCCATGTATAATTGGAGTTTTTGGTGTTAGGTGATGTGTTTTGGAGGCTCGACTAAGTTTGGATAAGGTATTAAGACTAGTTGGTCAGTTTGGTTGGGGTCCCGGAGGCCTCGGGGATGTTTCGGATGCTCAACGGGTGATTTTTGGAACTTTAAAACAGCTGAACCATTGCTGGGTCTGGTGTCTCGCACCTGCGGACGGGGAACCGCAGGTGCAAACACGCAGGTGCGGAAGAGGGGCTCGCATGTGCAAGCTTGGCAAGGTCAACCAGTTCTCGCAGGTGCAGTCTGGGTTCTGCAGATGCGACCCAGTGACCGCAGGTGCAACCCCAGTCCTTTTAGTGAGATTTCGCACCTGCGATGGATTTTCCGCAGGCGCGGTACCGCAGGTGCAGGATCGCCGGGCAGTTTATACCAATTTTGAGGGCTTGAAATTCATATCTTCTAAAAACAATTTGGAGCTCAAGAGTAGGCGATTTTGAGTGGATTTTGAGGAGAAGATTCATAGGTAATAATTCCTAACCTTATTTCACTTGTATATCATTTATCTATAGCAAATTCTTCCATGCAATCAATGAATTGGGTGAAAAATCATGAAAATGGGAAGAAGTCACCCCAATTAGAAATCCGACAATTTAATAAGATTTTGACGATGGTTTTTGATGATTCTTGTTCGAATAAGTTCGTGACTGAATGGGTGTTCTAAATTTGTAACTTTCACTCGATTCTGAGACGTGGGCCCGGGGGACTTTTTTGGCAATTTTCCTAATTTTGCGTATTAGCCTCGAACTTATTAGTTATTTTGATTCCTTAAAGTGATACTTACATTATGTAATCGAATTGAATAAATTTAGGCCATTCGGAGTCAGATACTCGTGGCAAGTCCATTGTTTTGAGTTGAGTAGTGCAGTCGAGGTAAGTGGCTTGCCTAACTCTATGTTGGGGACTTACCCTCAGGCTATTTTATTATTTTTTTATGTTGTTTGGGCGCCGTGTACGTGAGGTGACGAGTATGTACGCGGGATATTATATCTAAAACTCCTTTTTTCCCTCCGTGACTTAAATCCTTTCATTCATATTTCACTATCTCATGCATTGACTATTAGTTTAGATTAGGAAGTAGCATGCCTTCCTGTTTTACTTGAACTTCCCCTAGTTGTTACTATGTGTACCATGTTTAGGTAGTTTTATCAATATTTTTGCCTGTGATTTTCCTGAATTGTTTTAAATAAAAATTGTATCCGGTATTTGTACTGCATTGCATATTTAAATTGGGACAACGGACGAGATTCCGGGAGCTTTGCCCCTGTATTGCATTGCATATTTAAATTGGGACTACAGACGAGATTCCAGGAGCTTCCCCCCTGTACTGCATGGCATATTTAAATTGGGACTACGGACGAGATTCCGGGAGCTTTCCCCCTGTACTGCATTGCATATTTAAATTGGGACTACGGACGAGATTCCGGGAGCTTTCCCCCTGTACTGCATTGCATATTTAAATTGGGACAACAGACGAGATTTTTGGAGCTTTCCCCCTGTACTGCATTGCATACTTGTTACTGTGATATATGTTGTGCTGAGCCGAGGGCTCCCTGTTTATTATTTTCTTTTAGCTCATTGTTTCTACTGATTTGCCTTAGCTTATTATATCTATCTGTTACAATTTTAAATTGTTATTACTATAAAATCCAGTAGAGCCTTAACCTGACCTCGTCACTACTCGACTAGAGTTAGGCTTGGCACTTAATGGGTACCAATTTGTGGTGTACTCATGCCCTTTCCTACACATCTTTTTTGTGTGCGGATCCAGGCACCAGCGCTCAGTTTCGTGGCTAGGGGTCCGAGCAGCACCTTCTAGGAGACCGAAAGGTAATCCTGCCGCATCCGCAGAGTCCTTCGAGTCACCTTCCACTACAGATTTAGATAGATTTTTCTTGTAAAATCCCTCACATTGTATAGAGCTATTTTGAGACAGATCTTGTACTAAAGTGATATTCCGAGTTTTCGGGAAATTGTATTTTGTACGTGCCAAGTGGCGATGTTTCATTTGTAGACTCACTTATTTTAGTCTTTATTTCATCGCTTCTATTTAATATCTGTTCCGCAATTAGGCTTACCTAGTCGTCGAGGCTAGGTGCCGTCACAATGCCTTTCAGAGGGTAAATCGGTTCATGACATGCACACAACCTCAAAAACATCCTACAGACTTACTCGTGCGATCAAATCGCCAAAATAATATCTTAAACAATGAATTTAGCATAAAAATCAAAGGAAAATCTCAAGAACTTTCAAAGCTTCAAATTTCACAACCACGGGTTCGAATCACGTCAAATGACCTCCGTTTCTTACAAAAATTCACAAGCATAACTCAAATATCATATTAAAGCTATACCGGGCTCCAGAACCAAAATACGGGGCCCTATACCATCAATTTCACATATGACCAAATTTCCAAAAACTCTAATAATTTCAGTAAAATAATTTCTCTCTAAAATTCATTTCTCGGGCTTGGGACCTCAGAATTCAATTCCGGGCATACGTCAAAGTCCCATATTTCCCTACAGACCCTCCAGGACCATCGAATCATGGGACCGGGTCCGTTTACCCAAAAAGTTGACCGAAGTCAACTTAAATTTAATTTTTAAGGCAAACTTAGCACTTTTCTCAGTTATTCATATAAAAGCTTTCCGGATATACTCCCAGACTGTGTACATAAAACGAGGTGAGATAAAAGGAGGTTTTCAAGGCCTCGGAACACAGTTTTTGACTTCTAAAACAGGAGATGAACTTTTGGGTCGTCACATGCATTAATTGATATTTACTCAAAAACATAAGACAAGAAGCAACACGAAAAAAAGGAAAACAATATTTCATCATCATAAACCATTCCAAAATGATATTTACAAAAAATAATAATAAAAATTATTTTTATATATATAGAAATATTTTAGATTTACTTGTTTAAAAATTGAGAATAATGCAAAGATTTGGGAGTTACAATCCATTGTTTAGTTCATCTTGACCTAGCACATCTTTATCCAAGTGAACTTTGGGTATAGTTTGGCAATATCCCATTTAATGAACCAGCCCTGCCAAATACAACCCAACTACTTGGAGTGCAAGTTCAGTAACGTTACCCAGGAAGCGAACGTGGATGTGAGGTTGATACTTAATTCATTCCTAGGAGAGAGAGTTTTAAGTATCTGTGATCTGTGATTCAGAGTGATGGAAAGATTGATGAGGATGTCACACAATCGTATCGGAGCAAGGTGGATGAAGTAAAGTCTCGCTTCCGGTGTCTTATGCGATAAGAATGTGCCATTGAGACATAAAGGTAAGTTCTGAAAAGTAGTTGTTAGACCGACTATGTTATATGGGGCAGAGTGTTGGCCAGTCAAGAACTCCCATGTCCAGAAGATGAAAGTTTTTGAAATGAGTATGTTGAGATGGATGTGTGGGCATATCATATAGAATTAGGGACGAAGTTATTAGGCACAAGGTGAGAGTGGCCCCTATAGAGGATAAGATGCCAGAGGAGAGGCTTCGATGGTTCATGTTAAAAAGAGAGGAACAGATTCCCCAGTCAGAAGGTGTGAGAGGTTGTCCTTGGGGGGTCAGATGAGGGGTAGAGGTAGGCCAAAGAAGTCTTATGGAGAGGTGATCAGGTGGGACATGGTGCAACTTGAGCTAACCGAGGACATGACCCTTGATATGAGGGTATGGAGGTTGATAATTAAGGTAGAAGGTTAGTAGGCAATCGAGTGCTTCCCTAGTATTAGTGTTTGTATGGTATTATTTTACCCTTAGATGGTTATTACTACATATCTTGTATTCTATTACTTTTTATCAGTGCTTCTTTCATCTTGTATCTTGCAATCTTAGTCTTAGTTTTATAAATATCTTGTACTGTTATTACTTGATATCAGTGCTTCTTTTATGTTTTCTCTCGCTGAGGGTCAATCGGAAACAGCTTCTCTGCCCGTCCAGGGTAGGGTAAGGCTGCGTACATCTCACTCTGCCCAGACCCTACTTTTGGGAATACATTGTGTTGTTGTTATTGTTGTTGTTGAAAAGAGAAAGTACTTAGTTTGATGAAATGAAAGAAAATACTTTTCTACATCATAAAAGAAAATATTCTTTATAAATGAAAAAGAAAATACTCTGTCTATAACTTGAAAAGAAAGTATTCTAATATTTTTATTTAGGGTTCGGGGTGGGGTGGGAAGCTCTAATTTTAATTTTTTTATTATTATTGTGATATTCTTTAGTATTATAAAAAATAAAAATAAAAAGGAACTATCAAATAAAGTTTTATATCTAAATTGAGGAAAGAAATTATTAGGCATTAATTGATGTTTACTTCAAAACATAAGACAAGAAGCAACATGAAAAAGTAAAGAAAATATTTCATCATCATAAACCATTCCAAAATAATATTTACAAATAATAATAATAATAATAATAATTGTTATATATATATATATATATATATGAAAATGTTTTAGATATTTATGTTTAAATTGAGAATAATGCAAAGATTTGGATCAATTTGGGCGAGTTGATTTTTTAACTGTTTGTTCCCCAATAACATTACGTATAATCACAGGTACATTGCATTAACTTTCTAGGTTTTATTTTAGTATTAATTTTTACGATTTAACTTCTGGGTTTTGTTTTGATAGTCATGTTAGTTGAATCGTTTCCCTTTTTCGTTTATGATAAAATACTTTCCTAGGGTTTACTTTGATTAGTGCATTAGTTTTACTTTTACGATTGTGTTTTTAGACTTTTTGAACGTGTGATTATGTTTTTGAATAAAATTCTATAAATTCTTCAGTGCATTTGGAGATGTCGAAATTAAAAAATTTGAGAGTTAAATAGATGATACTATTAAAGTGTGAAGTTTATAATACTTCAAGGATACCTTAATTTTAGGAGCTGAAGTTTTGTTTTGTGTTTTGTCTTTTTTGTTATATTTTTTAAGAACATCAGCATTATTTTGGAGTTAATATGTGTTCGCTGAAGTTTTGTTTTGTAACTGGTGAACTTCATCATTATAGGAACTGAATTATTTGTTTTATATTTGCATTTAGGAGCTGAAATTTTTGTTTTATATTTGCATTTAGGAGCTGAAGTTTTTGTTTTATATTTTCCGAACTTCAACCTTCTTAGAGCTGAAGTTTTTAACTGATTTTTTTAATAATGTTATGTCGCTATTTTTTCTATCTTTTACTTTTTTTAAACAGATGGCATCTAAGAAATCCAAATCACTTACAAATCCTAAAGCACCTAAAGCATCTAAATAACATGGAATATCCAAAGGTCCTTCAATCCCTGTTGCTCTACCTACAAAACCAAAGGATAGATATTATGAGTTTCGAGATTGGTTTAACTGTCGTGCTTACTGGAAGGGGAACCACAATTTGAAGAGTTTAATTGAAAATTTCTTGACTCTTGCACAACAGGATAAGCTGAATAATGGTACATTTCGGTATATTATGGCTATGGATAATTTCAAATGCAACATGAAGTTGGTTCATTGTTTGTGTCTTTCTCGAATATTCACCAATGATCGAGACTCCATTAGTTTCAAGAGTTTTGGCCATGATGTATCGATCACCCTTGAAGACTTTCACATTATGTGTGGTTTGAGGATCACATCACATAATGTTGAAAAACCAAGTAACGATAGAGCAAGATTCTGAAGCGCTATCTTGGGAAGTCTAAGGGTGTGACCATGAAGGACATTCGAGATTTTTTGTGCCAGAATGAAATTCAAAAGGATGATGTGAATTTCAAACACATATGCGAGAGTGATGAAGATGTTGTGAAGCTTTTGGGAATTCTTGTTGTGGAGTCTATTTTGTTTGAAAAAAAGAATGAATCAGTTGTGCTGGAGGAGTATGCAGCTATTGTTGAAGATGATAAGGTTTGTGCTTGTCACGCCCCAGCCTCGGGGAGCGCGACCGGTGCTCAACCGAGTGAACTCGGTCGAGCAAGCCTGCTGAACCTTTCCCACCCGACTCATTTACAAACCATAAAGGAATCGCGACGTCATTTATTAAGTTAGGAGGAGGTCAATTATGAGCATATAGGCATGGTACTAGTCCCTTCTTTCATACATACATGTTATCATAATTACGTTTTCCAAAATACACATATAGTTTGCAATATAGTGGGGCAAAAGATTTAAAATAAAACATGATCCGAAGACATTTTCCAACACCCATACACAACCCACATAAATGTCTACGGAGCCTCTAAAGATACAAAGGACAAACTTGATCGTGCCGGTGACAAGGCCCCGACTATACCTTCAAAGTGTGACAACATACAAATCAAAAGGTAGAACAACATATTATATACAAAACCCCGAAAAGGAATGGGGCTCACCGAGACTGCTGCAGGGAGAAGGAGAAGGCATTGCTACTTGCGATCAGCGCTACCGGCTAGAGAGCCACATACATCCATTAAAAGATGTAGCGTCCCCGGAAAAATGGACGTTTGTACCATCGAATAGTACTAGTATGTATGAACAAACACTACTCTAAGTAGAATAAACAATAAACCAATAAAAGTCAGTCATAGAAATCAAACAATGCTGCACAGAAGTATAGAGAACACAAGTAACAGTCTCATAATTTCTTATTCTGATTGCATTCACCCTTATTACTCCTTTTTGCGGCATGCAATCCGATCCCACCAGTCCACCTTTATAACTCCTCTATATATCACCCTTGTTCCTCATATTGCGGCATGCAACCCAATCCCACATGTCCACCCTTATTACTCCTTGTTGTGGGGTACAACCCGATCCCACCAGACAATCACATTTCACCCTTATTCCTCCTCAACATATTACCCTTATTCCTCCTGTTGCGGCGTGCAACCCGATCCCACCGTACATAGTTTAAATCAACAACAACAAAGCAACAACTCAATTACAAAAATTTCTACCACCAAGAGTATGAGTACATGGCAGCTGGAGAATCACGTGAAATCAAAGGGGCATAACAACCTTTACAAAAAAATGAGAAATGTAAGGCACGTCATAACCATTTAATTTAATTAATCAGTTCACATTTCTTTCCCATCATTTATTACACGATCTTTTACACTTGGACGTATTTTACAATTCGAGTTTGTTTCCCTTTTCATTCCTTCAGTAGCATTATCCTTCATAGTAATGAGAATCGACATATAATGATTTGTACACATAATAAAAGGAGCATGAAAAATCATAATTCACATTTTCATGTAGCATAGTGACATGGTAAACAACTAGAACAATTAGGGAACATAAATCTTCCAACTTAAAACATTGAGATAATCGATTCATCTAGGATCAAGCAAGGGACTTATACTAGATATTCGAACAACAATGAGTTGATTCTACGAAGATTAGAGTTAGCCATACATACATCGACTGGGTCCTATCCCTAATTCCAACGACGATTTTCGGAATCCTTTGTCCCTTTCAATCTATTTAACAAAATAGCACAACCAAATCTTAATTAGGAATGTGATCGTAGACCTAGCTCATTTGAGCATTACACTTACCATTATGGATTTTCTAAGGTCCCATCCCCCATTTCTTCCTAATTTTGCTTTTACTTACCCTCACATAGTTTGGAATCCCATGCATGCAAGGTCCCTATCATTATCCCCGTGAACTAACCTACAAATGTCCTATTTTAGCTATAACATGAAACTTAAAGCTGGTGCAATAGAAACTTACCTCTTAGAGTTAGGAAATTTGTACCCTATTTGATTATCCCCAAGCCTTTAGTGATGAGTGAAGATCAATTGGATGGAAATAGAACCTTCTCTCTAGAACTCTCCCTTATCTCACTCTAAATTATTAGGAAAGAGACTTAAAATGGTGAGGAATGGGTGTTATATTGGTATGGGGTCGGGTTTAAAAATTAGAAAATGGGGTGCCTCGACTCAATTATGCGGTCACATATGCGACCGCAGAAGGGAAATGTGGCCCGCAAACCTGCCGCAAAAATGGCCTCAGTCGGGTGAACAAACTGACTGAGAATCCGGTCATTATGCGGCCCGCATAACAGTTATGTGGTCGCCTAATGCACCACATAACAGGTATGCGGTTGCATAATATGCCGCATAACTCCCTCACAAAAATCCCATAGTAGATATGAGACAAATATGCGGCCCACATATCGATTATGCGATCGCATAATTGGCCGCATATTTGGCCTCAAACTAGGCCAGCCCTCTGATCCATTATGTGACCATTATGTGGGTTGCATAGCAGTTATGCGACTGCATAATGGACCGCAAATTTTCATCCCTTTGTGAAAGTTTTCCTCGAAGTCTGTAGGGTACTGTTCAATCTAAAAGTACTTGCTCGCCACGAAGAATTTCTACGACAACAACAACGTGGGCATCTAACTAGGTATGTACCGACCCGACCGGCCGTTTTGAGCTCTAGCGCATCGTTCAGCAATTTGAGGTCATGAACAACTCTGTTTTACGTATTATGACTTGTATGTATGGCCGGAATTGAATTTCGGGAAGTTTAGAGTCAGTTTGGAAAGAAAGAAATTCTCATTTCAGAAGCATTAAGTTGGAGAAATTGACTAAGATTGGAATTGTGAGTAAACGAACTCTGAATCGGGATTTGAAGCTTCGTACAGGTTCGTATGATGATTTCGGACTTGGGCGTATGTCCGGATCGGGCATTGGATAACCCGGGAGCGTTTCGGTGCATATTGTGGAAGTCAACATTTTAGAAGAAATTTTCTAAGTTTGGCTTGAAGCGTATTTCAGTGATATTGATGTCCGTTTGGGATTCTGAGCCTGGGAATAGCTCCGTATGGTGATTCTGGATTTGAGAGCGCGTTTGGAAGTGAATTCGGATATCCGTAGGTTATTTTGGAGTCATTTGGCTAAAGATAAAAATTTGAAGGTTTTTGAGAAATCCGACCGAAAGTGGAAATTTTGATATCTGGGTCGGAATGCGATTCTAGAAGTTTGAGCAAGTCCGTAATGTCAAATATGACTTGTGTGCAAAATTTGGGGTCAATCGGACGTGATTTGATAGGTTTTGGCATCAGATGTGGAAGTTCGAAATTTCAAAGTCCATAAAGTTTGAATTTTAGTGTGATTCGTGATTATGGCATTGTTTGATGTGATTTGAAGCCTCGATCAAGTTAATGGGATGTCATGGGACTGAGTCGTGTGATCTGGACAGGGTCATTTCCTCAGAAACTGTTTTCTTGATAAAGGCGGATTTATTATGTGAATACGTGTAAATATGAGCACCTGAGTCGCAAGTTTTATTCACTAGCAGGTTAGCCTTATTATTATTATGTTGACCGCGTCACATGATTGATTCGTGAGCGGGGAAAATAGATGCATCTATGGTTCGGGCCATTCGACCCTCAGCCGTGCACAATTTATATTTATGTTGGTTCGGGCCGTCGACCCTCGGCATTTCTTGCGCATGATATTTACTGCGTGTTAATGTGATTTATACATGTTTATCGGCCTAAGGAAGTTTTAATGGCCAATTATGAGGAAGGAGAATTGATTTTAAAAAGGTGAAATAATTCTGATGTTTCTTGTCCCAGATTATGATTTAAATTGTCAACTGAAATGACGAAGATTTAAAGTGTTATATGTGGAAGGAGTTAGTATTATTTATTCCCGATTTTAATAAATTATATATGAAATTCATGGTTAGTGTCTCACTTGAATATCCTAAATTGACCTCTAGCAAGTGTCTAATTCGGCCTCTCGTCGCTACCTCTCTGAGGTTAGGCAGGCGACTTACTGAGTACACGTTGTTTTCGTACTCATGCTACACTTGCTGTGCATTTTTATTGCACAGGTACTTTCATAGCGACGTGGCTGGTCTGGGACTTAGGCGATCTGCATCATCTGGAGGCGATCCGCAGTTGATAGAGTCTCCCTCATATTGTATTTATTTCCATTTTAAATTCCTTGTCCAATTTGTATTTCGGACAAGCTTTGTAATATTTGTGAAATTCTTAAAATTTGCTCATGTACTTGTGTCACCGGGTTATGGGATGTGTTTGGATTTAACTGAATAAATGGAATAGTTTACCTGTCGTATTTATTTGATAAATTTTTATTCATTTTTATGACTTGTAAGTGAGAGGTAACAATTTTCAAAAAATGTTAAAACTGAAAACTATATCAACTAATTAATGATTGGCTTGCTTGACGGTGGTGTCCGGCGCCATCACGACCTTAATAGATTTCGGATCGTGACAAGGTACCATTTTGATTAACAATTTTACGGGTCTTTACATCCTCCCCCACTTAAGATCATTCTTCCTCGAATGAGGATGAAGGGTCACTTAGGTTCAGCATTACCTCGTACCACAACCCCCAAATTTGCCTAACTTCCTAATTTTTCTGAAAATTTTGCCAGAGAACCACCCAAAATTATCCTAATGACAGATCTACCACTCGACAAAGAACCACAAGGAATATATGTATATTACTAACGCGAATCTTTGCATTACAAGCACTACAGTTACATGACAGTACCTGGACATAATCACCACATCTAGCGATACTATATTAAAAAAAATAGCCTCAACCCCTAAACTTTCCCTACAAGGACGACAATTAGTTACCCTTCACAAGCTAACTATCCCTTGACTTCTCCTTCAACAACCTTCACGGAAATTGCACACAAGTTATCTCCAACTATCTTCCTAGACACGGGCACCTGAAAACTCATGGTACATAGGGAACAATGGTGGGAAGACTTTACACTTATTGTGCTGCCTAATGTGAACTATACTTACTTCACCTTCATTATCAACTTACTTAACAGCTTTAGGGGGGAAATATTGGGAACAACCCACTTACCCACTAAAATTTAAACCCTTATGCGAGCACCCATACTAAAACCTCTGATGGCCTTCAATGATACTCTAAGATGTGCTATCATAACTGACCATAAAATTACCTATTGAACATATGTGACCACACGGTGATGCCTCCTTTTCGATATGTTTGAACCTTTAACAATTAATGGTTTTAGTTCAATGAGGAGACAACAAAATTCAAGTTTGGGCTGAAATTACTGAGGAATCCATTAGGGGCTGAGCCGAGCATTTCATGGGGTTATATGCTAAGAGACACGAGGATTTATACTAACGAGGCTGACATGGTTTAATCCTGGTGACAACATCAATTATCAGATAAATGAAGCATAGTGGTAAAATAGTATTCTTAGACGAGGTGGATACCATGAACGTGATCTTGAGATTTAAAAGAAGTGGTTCTTTCCTGACATGAGGTACATGCGGGGCATGTTCGGGAAGACGAAGATGCTAGCATAAGTTATTTTTTGGAAGCGACAAGTTGTGCATGGGGTAACATCAATTTCTCCATTCCAGTTATGCCTTACCCTACAACAGTAAGCTCTACAGAGAATTTGTCAAGTATGAGACACAAGTTGTCTCCCTGAGTGTAAAGTAAGTAGTTCAGCTCAAATGATAAGACTCTTGCAACATGGGTGTGATCGAGGCCACAAAAGGAATACATGGAATTTGATTTCACTCCTAACAATAAGCGAAACAAGGACTCTATGCCACAAGAAAATGAGGATGGAAAAAATGTCATCCACTTATGAGATTATCATAAATCGAACAATTTAACCCTCTCGTCAACTGATCCTGTTAAGGATAACTAGAGGTACGGCAACTTGTTTTTCGAATCAATGTGCTTATGGTATGTGTAAAAATCTGGAAGTTCAATCCCTTTACGGGTGAAACCACATAGCTAGGACATCCTACCATAGGAGTGAAATCATGTATTGGTTAGAGGGGTTCTAATGATTAACATAACGCTCCGGGAAGAAAGACAATTAAAACTCCTATCCTCCCTAAGGAGGTGGAATGCCATGTGTAGCAAAACTCCCCGCACATGACAATGACGTTGTCAATAATCCTAGAAGCCGAGTCAGAAAAAGGCCACATAACCCATCCAATCCGACCCATTTAAGACTTTGAAAAGGGGACGCATTTTGGTTTGAAATCATGGCAATATAAGCTTGACCTGAAGGAAAATCATTACTTTTGGAACCCATGAGACAAGCCCACGTAGCCCTAGAAATATACTCAACAATGGTGAGAAAGTACTTAAAACCGTTACGAGTTAGTGTAGAATAAGGCCTCAAAGTGTCCACATGAATAAGTTTGAAAGAATGAGACGTCTTAACGAATTTATCACAGAAAAGTAACCTAGGTTATCTAGTCACAGGGACAAGCAGAGCATGTAAATGATTGTTTAGAAGATAATCTACAAGGAATACCAACAATATTTTTTTATTATAACAAAAGGAATATGTCCCCATCCTTGATGGTATAAGACTTCCTCTTTGATGCCATAAAACATAAAATGAGTTTTACAACGAGAGTTATCAGATGAAATAGATAGTAAAGCAGCAAAACTAAAGAGCACCATTTAGAATCAACAAGCTTAAACTGAGTTGAAGACATTAGAAGTCTGTAGTAAAGGGGAATTTACCCACTTCCAGTGTCTTTTTTAGAAAAGGGGGCTTGTAGAGTACATAAAAGTGAGGTAAATTGAATCAAATCATATAGTTGGATATCTAGTCGAGAAATTGAGGTAAGATCGTATTGAAAAATATGGAGAAACGACACATGATGCAAGGTAAATGAAAAGAAAGTGAGACAGCCTATAGAAGTAACCTTTACATTGTAACCACTAGGAAGGGTGATAATATAAGGGATTACGAGAAACTAAATTTTAGAAAGAAGATCTTTGTATGTATTCACGTGATGTATAGCTCCAGAATTCAAAAATCCAACTATGTTTAGCAACTCTACTTCACAATGAAGCACTACAACACACTTCTACACAACCAACTATTACCAGCCAAATTGGGATATGCAATAAGACTTGACTTTTGAAAGAAAGGCTTTGACATATGAATGTGTTACTAGGTGTATTGCTCCTTGGTCAACCCAACACCAAAAGGCGAGAGTTAGACTGATAAGAGGATTGTTGGACTAGCACATGCGTAGATAATCCATTATCGAAAGGAGATCATTCAAGCTCAGCAATGTGGAATGCTTTCAAACCTTGATGAACTTGAAGTGAGGTGGGAACCCATGTAATTTGTGGCATTTGTTAATCCATTGACCAGATTTCTTGAAGTATTTTCAAAATAGAGCTACTCTTTCTGGGTCAAAGTTCAACCTTTAAGGATAGTACTTCTGAGGGGGATATGATTGAGAAGGGATAGTATAGGTTATAGTGAATGACGCAGATTCATAGCTAAAGTGAGAGGATGGATTGACTTGCCTCCGCCACCTATAATTCCATATCCTTGTTTAGTTATGTCAGAATACTGAAAATCCCAGTAATGTTAGAAGACCGAAAACTAGTTAACTAGAAAATAAAGGTATTGTTACATCTATCTCATTGTCTGGATTCAACTAAATTGGCAAGGGGATTCGAGTGGATTACCATCGATAAAGTAAATTTTGTTCTAGATTCCAAAGACACAATTATGATCTTCCTTCAACCACCAAAATTGGAACTGGAAAAATAGGAAAACAACTAGGGGAAGATCGGGTATATTGGAGGAATTAACAAAAAGAGAACTTGAGGTTTTTAGGAGTAAACTCAAAAGCCTCACGGCTAGTGGAGCCACTACTAACATTACAATCAGTTGGATTTGTAGCAAAATAGAGCAATTAACAGATAGAGACACTCAAACAAGTATCATGCAAATCAAAGGAGGAGCGAAAATACTCATCTTCCTTACCACTAGAAGAAGGACAACCTTCAAGAATAAGATGAACAACAAGAATAAGTAGCATGATCCAGCTACAAAAATAGAGGCTCGACAAACCCTAGCTTCGATGGAGATTTAGAAATGTCACCAAAAGTAATTGAGCAGACCAAATCTGGAAAATAACTTGCCCGAGAAGAGGGAGAACTCGCTAAGCAAATGAAAATCTTGTCGATTCCAATCACTAGGCGAAAATGAAAGTCTCAACAAGATAGAGTGAGGGAACTACCAGACCAAAGAGGATGATGAAAAAAGGCAAGATCTTCACTATGATACTATGTCAACATTCTGATAGAAGCAGAAACTCGAAGATAAATGGCCTAGGGTTTTTAATAGAGAAGAATAAAGGGTAGAGAGAAAATATCTTTTTATTTTGTGCGAAAATATGATAATTGTCCATCCATTCATTCAGTAAGAAATTCTTCGGGTATAGTCCCTTGTTGGGAGTTTAGAAAGGCGGGTGGCAAGTAGTAATTCTATAGTTACAACTCAATTCAAGGACATGATTCTAGAGCTCAATGTCATAAGAGGTTGCATATAAGAAAATTTATGGTGGACTGGATTCACGAAATAATGGATCTCGTTCAAAGAGTAGATGCATGCAATGTTTTTTGATTCAGTGTCTTATCAAGACCATGTTTATGAGAACTCCCCTTAGCGATAGGTTCTACCAATCCCTCCACGACTCAATACATTCTCCTAACAAGCCTTTGGGCAGTCTCCTGTGGACTCAATGGTGGGATCATTCCCTCATTCTGGCTTCAAACATGTGGATTATGGTATCAAGATTACTCATCTTGCGAATAAGACTTGGAGAGGAAACTAGCTCCCTATCTTGAGCTCTATCGCACGATTGGAGTATCAAAGAAGGGTGAAATTTCTAAATGTCGAAATAGCCCCCTAATTATAGATGTGGTCGACTACACAATGATAAGAAGGTCTCTACTTGACACGGCTCCGAGACATCCTAGGACACTTTAAACCCTTAGGCTATGATACCAAGTTTGTCATGCCCAAGCCGCGGGAGCGCGATCGACGCTCAACCGAGTGAACCCGGTTGAGCAAGCCTGCTGAGCCTTTCCTACCCGACTCATTTACAAACCATAAAGGAATCGCGACATCATTTATTAAGTTAGGAGGAGGTCAATTATGAGCATATAGGCATGGTACTAGTCCCTTCTTTCATACATACATGTTATCATAATTACATATTCCAAAATAAACATACAATTTGCAATATAGTGGGGCAAAAGATTTAAAATACAACATGATCCGAAGACCCTTTCTAACACCCATACACAACCCACATAAATGTCTACGGAGCCTCTAAAGATACAAAGGACAAACTTGATCGTGTCGGTGACAAAGTCCTAACTATACCTTCAAAGTGGGACAACATAGGACTCAAAATGGAGAACAACATATTATAAACACGACCCCGAAAAGAAATGGGGCTCACCGAGACTGCTGTGGGGAGAAGGAGAAGGCAACGCTACCTGCGATCAGCGCTACCAGCTAAAAAGCCACCTACATCCATTAAAATATGTAGCGGCCCTGAAAAAAGGGACGTTAGTACCATCGAATAGTACAAGTATGTTTGAACAAGCACAACTCTAAATAGAATAAACAGTAAACCAATAAAAGTCGGTCATAGAAATCAAACAATGCTGCACAGATTTACAGATAACACAAGTAAGGGTCTCAAAGTTTCTTATTCAGATTGCATTCACCCTTATTACTCCTTGTTGCAGCGTGCAACCCGATCCCACCAGTCCACCCTTATCACTCCTCAATATATCACCCTTATTCCTCCTGTTGCTGCGTGAAACCCGATCCCACCTGTCCACCCTTATTACTCCTTATTGCGGCGTGCAACTCGATCCCACCAGACAATCACATGTCACCCTTATTCCTCCTCAACATATCACCCTTATTCCTCCTGTTGCGGAGCGCAAACCGATCCCACCGTACATATTTTAAATCAACAACAACAAAGAAACAATTCAATTAAAAAAATTCCTTCCACCAAGAGTATGAGTACATGGAAACCGGAGAATCACGTGAAATCAAAGGGGCACAACAACCTTTACAAAAACAATGAGACATGTAAGGCACGTCAAAACTATTTAATTTAATTAATCAGTTCGCATTTCTTTCCCATCATTTATTACATGATCTTTGACACTTGGACGCATTTTACAATTCGAGTTTGTTTCCCTTTTCATTCATTCAGTAGCATTATCCTTCATAGTAACGAGAATCGACATATAATGATTTGTACACATAATAAATGGAGCATGAAAAAACATAATTCACATTTTCATGTAGCATAGTGACATGGTAAACAACTATAACAATTAGGGAATAGAAATCTTCCAACTTAACATATTGAGACAATCAATTCACGTAGGATCAAGCAAGGGACTCATACCAGATATTTTGTCACGACCCACATTCCCAACCCTTGGGATCGTGATGGCGCCTAACACAATACTTTCTAGGCAAGCCGATGTTAGAAATTTATTAACCATTTCCATTTTAAAGTTCACTTATGCATAATAGAACAATTTAAAAGCAAATACGAAATCTAATACTTTCCATCAAATGATTCGATGAATAAAAATAATAACCGAATGAATAAACCGAACGTCGAACTAAATATATATAACCATAAACCTACCCAGGGTTTTGGTGTCATAATTCAAGAACTACTAAGATTACTACAAATAATAGGTTGGAAGAAATAATCTAACTGTTTCGAATATAATAAAAATAGCATCTAAAGAACTAGGAGAAGACTCCAGGAATCTGCGGACGCCGGCCTCGTGTCTGTGAACGATGAATGCGGCTACTAAAATATCCTAATGCTGGCCGGTACCTGGATCTGCACAAAATAGTGCAGAGTGTAGTATCAGTACAACTGACCCAATGTACTGAGTAAGTGCCGAGCCTAACCTCGACGAAGTAGTGACCAGGCTACGGCGGGGCATTAACTACATAACTTGCAAACAACATGAATAATAAAGCAAGAAATAAATAATAACAATAATAAACTCGATAACCAGTAACTTGAAAAATTACACAAAAGCAACTCGGATAACTCTTTTCAAATATCAACTATAATCAACTCTTCAGATTTTTCCAACTTTCAATTTAATTCACAATAAAAATCAGAGTATAAAAACCTTTTAATAAAATCGGAGTTTTCCAAATCCTTATTTTTGAAAATGAGTAAAACATGAATATTCACCCTTATCGCTCCTTGTTGCGGCGCGCAACCCGCTCCCACCTGTCCACCCTTATTACTCCTTGTTGCGGCGTGCAACCCGCTAACACCAAGCATATTATATCAGTTTATTTATAAAAACATTCACAATTCAGGCCAAGCCTTTCACAATATTTTTGTACCTCAACCAATATAAACAGAAGCTGTAAAACTCATAACATCATCAATTATCACTACACAGCGAAACCAAACGAAATGTATAATGTAAAACTGACAACCAGATCAATCCTTATGTAATCTAACAAAATCAAAGAACATCCAACACTTCCAAATTACTTGAAGCAATGATTAACAATGAATCAACGAATCCAGATAGACATATAAACCTCAATGATCATGAAACAAGTAAGTACGGAAACCAATAATTGATAACCGGGGAAAGGGATCATGTTAACAGACAATTTGGTGGTGCATAGATACTCGTCACATCACCTATACACCACACACATGCAAATTCATATAGCATTTAAGTTGGGGATTCATATTCCCACAAATCAAGGTTAAACAAAGTACTTACCTCAAATTCGCAGGCCACTCACTGCTCACTTATAGCTTTTCCTTTGGAATTCACCTCCAATACACTGGAATCTAATAATAATTAGTTTAGTATCATTAATTAAGGCTAAAGGAAGTAACTTTACTGAAAATTTATGGTTTTCCTATGTTTTCTCAAAAAAAGTAAAAACCCGACCCCGGGCTCGCTTGGTCCAAACTCGGGATTCGGACCAAATTATGTTTATCTATTCACCCCCAAACCCAAATATGCAATTAGTTTCGAAATACGACCTCTACGACCTCAATTCGAGGTCAAAATCCCATTTTCACAAAATTCCCTAATTCTACCCAAACCCTCAATTTTTTACCCTGAAAATTCTTGATTTTTGATTGAAAAGTGATGAAAATCAATGGGTAATTGAAAGAGATAAGTTTAGAATTGATTACCAACACTTTGGGAATGAAATTTGGTGAAGAAAATCGTCCTTAGGGTTTGGTAGTTCGAAACATAGGAAGAAAAAGAGTTATGTCCTTGTTTAAAATTGAATTTATATACCTGGGCAGGCGTTCATCTCATTCGCGTGGGCCTGTCCGCGTTCGCATAGAGTTGAGGCACCGGGCTTCCGCGTTCGCGACCATGGGGTCGCGTTCGCGTAGAACAAATGAGGCTCCTCTCCCAGGCCCAATTAACCTTATGCGTTCGCGAGGGCCCAACCGATTTCGCATAGTGTCTTGCCCCCAGCCCACCGCGTTCGCGTGAAGGGTCCCGCGTTCGCACTGAACAAAAGGCCCTGTCCAATAGTACTCTATGCGTTCGCGACTGGGTATTGCGAACGCGAAGAAGAAAAGGATGGGCACCAGTAAACAACAAAAAAACAACACATTTTTAAGTGTGAAACACCCCGTGGCCTATTCGATACTCACCCGAGCCATCAGGGCTCTAAACAAAATATGCACGCAAGTCTAAAAAATCACACGGACTTGCTCGTGCGATCAAATCATGAAAATAACATTTAAAGTTGTGAATTAAACCTCAAACTCATCATTTTTCTCAACAACACTTTAAGTTCATTATTTCTCAACTGGACGTCCGAATCACATCAAATAAAGTACGTTTCTCACCAAATTTCAAAGATAAGACTTAAATACCATAACAAACTTGTATCGAGCTCCGAAACCAAAATACGGGCCCGATACCAATGGTTTCAAAAATTAAATCTTCTTTATTTCATTAATAATTCAACAAAATAATTTCTTTCAAAAATTGATTTCTGAGGCTTAGGACCTCGAAATTCAATTCCGGGCATACGCCCAAGTCCCATATTTTAGTGCGGACTTCCCGGAATCGTCGGAACACAGATTCAGATCTGTTTACTCAAACGTTGACTCAAGTCAACTAAAACCAAACTTTAAATTTTAAAAATTAGTATTTCTCATATTTTCACATAAAAGCTTTCCGGTTTCACGCCCAGATTGCGGACGCAAATCGAGGTAAATACAATTTATCTTTTTAAGGCTAATGAGCCTGGAATGGGGTCTTATTTTATAACATGACCTTTTGGGTCATCACAATCTCCACCTCTAAAACAAGCGTTCATCCTCGAACGGACATAGAAAATTATCTGAACTGGCAAAAAAGCTGACGAACCTTAACGGACATATCTACTCTGCATGTCCGACTCGAACTCCCAAGTAGCTGCCTCAACAAGCTGACCCCTCCACTGAACTCGAACTGAAGGGTAACTCTTTGATCTCAACTGACGAACCTGCCGGTCTAAAATGGCTACCGGCTCCTCCTCATAAGTCAAGTCTTTGTCAAATTGAACAGAGCTAAAATCTAACACGTGGGACGGGTCCCCATGATATTTCCGGAGCATAGACACGTGGAATACCGTATGAACTAAGGATAACTCTGGAGGCAACGCAAGTCTATAAGCCATCTCCCTCACTCTATCAAGAATCTCAAATGGCCCGATATACCTAGGGCTCAACTTACCCTTCTTCCCAAATATGATGACATCCTTCATGGGCGACATCCAAAGTAATACTCTTTCTCCAACCATGAATGCCACATCCCGAACCTTACGATCGGCATAACTCGTTTTCCTAGACGGAGCTGCACGAAGTTGATCCTATATAATCTTGACCTTATCTAAGGCCTCTTGAACTAAGTCTGTACCGAATAATCGAGCTTCTCCCGGCTCAAACCACCCAACTGGCAATCTGCACCTCCTACCATATAATGCCTCATAGGGAGCCATCTGAATGCTTGACTGATAACTATTATTGTAGGCAAACTGTGCTAACGGAAAAAATTGATCCCAAGAACCTCCAAAGCCAATGACACAAGCGCGGAGCATATCTTATAGAATCTGAATAGTACGCTCGGACTGCCCGTTCGTCTGTGGATGAAATGTAGTGCTCAATTCAACTCGGGTACCCGACTCTCGCTGAACTTCCCTCCAAAAGTGCAAGGTAAATTGTGTACCTTGATCAGAAATGATAGACACGGGCACACCGTGAAGGGGAACAATCTCTCGAACATATATCTCTGCCAACCGCTCTGAAGTGTAAGTACTTTCCAACCGAATGAAATGTGCTGATTTAGTCAAGCTATCCACAATAACCCAAATAGCGTCGAACTTCCTCTGAGTCCGTAGGATTCCAACAACGAAGTCCATAGTGATACGCTCCGACTTCCACTCAGGAATCTCTATCTGCTGAAGTAAACCACCGGGGCTCTGATGCTCATATTTCACCTGTTGGCAATTCAAACAATGAGCCATATAAGCAACAATATCCTTTTCATCCTTTGCCGCCAGTGGTGTTGTCGTAGGTCCTCGTACATCTTGGCAGCACCCGGGTGAATAGAATACTTAGAACTGTGAGCTTCTTCAAGAATCAACTCACGAAGGCCATCAATATTAGGCACACATATACGACCCTGCATCCTCAAAACACCATCATCTTCAATTGTAACCTTCTTGGCATCACCGTGCCGAACTGTGTCCCTAAGGACCATACAGTGCTGGTCATCATCCTGCCGATCTCTGATACGCTAGAATAAGGAATACCGAGCAACTGTACAAGCTAGAACATGGCTTGGAGAAATATCCAACCTCATGAACTGATTAGCCAACATCTGAATGTCTAAAGCTAACAGTCTCTCACCAACTGGAATACATGCAAGGCTTCCCATACTTACTGCTTTCCTACTCAATGCATCGGCCACCACATTGGCCTTTCTCGAATTATACAATATCGTGACATCATAGTCTTTCAACAACTCTAACCATATCCTCTACCTCAAATTGAGATCCTTTTGCTTGAACAAGTACTGGAGGCTACAATGATCTGTGTAAACCTCACATGGTACGCCATAATGATAGTGCCTCCAAATCTTCAACCGTGAACAATGGCTTCCAACTCTAAGTCATGGACATGATAATTGTTATCATGAATATTTAACGGAAGAGACGCATATGCTATCACCCTGCCCTCTTGCATCAATATTGCTCCCAACCCAACACGGGAAGCGTCACAATATACCGTGAAGGATCCTGAACATGATGGTAACACCAATACCGATGCTGAAGTCAAGGCTGTCTTGAGCTTCTGAAAGCTCTCCTCGCACTCATCTGACCATTTAAATGGGGCACTCTTCCGAGTCTATCTCGTCATCGGGGCTGCTATAGAGGAGACCCCCTCCATAAAACGACGGTAGTATGCCGTCAAACCCAAGAAACTCCTGATTTCTGTGGTTGAAGTGGGTCTAGGCCAGTTCTTGACTGCCCCCATCTTTTTAGAATCTATCTGAATACCCTCAGCTGATACGACGTGGCCCTAGAAAGCTACTGAATCTAACCAGAACTCATACTTTGAAAATTTTGCATACAACTGATTATCCCTCAAAGTATGGAGTGCTCAACGGAGATGTTGTTCATGCTCCTCCCGACTGCGGGAGTATTAATAATATCATCAATGAACACAATTACAAAGAAATCCAGATAAGTCTTGAAAACTCGATTCATCAAATCCATAAAGGCTGATGGGGCATTAATCAAGCAAAACGACATCACCAGAAATTCATAGTGCCCATACCTTGTCCGAAAGGCTATTTTAGGAACACCGGATGCCTTAATCTTCAACTGATGGTAGCCCGATCTCATATCAATTTTCGAAAACATACTGGCACCCTGAAGCTGATCAAATAAATCATCAATTCTTGGCAACAGATACTTATTTTTGATAGTAAATTTATTCAACTGTCGATAATCTATACACATCATCATCGATCCATCTTTCTTCTTTACATACAAAACTGGCGCACCCCAGGGCGAGACACTAGGTCTGACGAAACCCTTATCAAATAGGTCTTGCAACTGTTCTTTCAAATCTGGTAGGGCCATCTAGTATAGAGGAATAGAAATGGACTGAGTGCCCGTAGCAGCATCAATACAAAAATCGATCATCCCCGGCAGGTCTGCAGGAAACACTTCGGGAAACTCCCGAACAATAGGCACTGACTCTATTAAAGCAACTTCAACATCAGAATCACGGATATGAGCCAAATAAGCCAAACATCCTTTCTCAACCATGCGACGTGCCTTGGCATAAGAAATCACTATGCTGGGAGAATGACCAGGAATCCCTTTCCATTATAACCGACGCAATCCCGACAAAGCTAAAGTAATTGTCTTGGCGTGACAATCCAAGATGGCATAATAAGGTGACAACCAATCCATGCCCAATATGAGATCAAAATCGACCATGTCAAGAAGCAAAAGGTTTACACTAGTTTCAAGACCCTCAATAATAACTATGCACGAACGATATACACAATCTACAATAATAGCATCCCCCACCGGCGTAGACACATAAACAAGGACACTCAAAGAATCGTGGGGAACAACCAAATACGAGGAAAAAATAGGATGACACATAGGAATAAGTAGACCCTGGATCAAACAAAACTGAAGCATCTTTATTACAAACGGAAATGGTACCTGTGATAACTTTATTGGAGGACTCCGTCTCGGGTCTAGATGGAAATGCTTATAATAGGGGCTAGGCCCCACCACCCTGAACGACGTCACCAAAAGGACCCCTGACAGGTGGTCCTCCACCTCTAACGGGCTGGCCACCACCTCTAGTGGGCTGGCCTCAACTTCTAGCATGCTGACCTCCACCTCTAACATTCTGACCTTTGCCTCTGACTACCTGACCCCTACCCCTGGCTGGCTGGGTAGGTGGTGCTGCAGCTGGTGTCGGAACTATGGCACGAGAATTTTGGTACTAAGGATGATTACCCAAAAAATTTCGGACAAGATCACCGAATGTGCCCATACTCACCACACTCATCACAACCATCCTGATATTGAGGCTGACCCTGACGAACTGGCTGACCACGATAAGAACTCTGAAGAGGAAGTGCTCTGATCGGGGCTGACAGATCAGGATAAGGCAAGTAAGAGCCATGACCTCCCGAAGCACCATGGGACGTCTGAAGTGGTAAATTAAATGGCCTAGAAGAATGGCCTCTACTCTGAGTATCTTCGCTCCCAGACGAGGCACCGCTGAATCTACCGGAATGGCGAGGTCTCTTGTCTGAACCCTGACCTCCCATACCGATAACCGTCTCAACTCTCCTGGCCACATTGCCAACATCCTGAAATAAAATCTTAGTCCCTGTCTCCTTAGCCATCTGCAAACTGATGGGCTGGGCAAGGCCTTCAATAAATCTCCTAACCCCCTCCCTCTCTCAGTAGGAAACAAAAGAATAGCATACCGAGCCAAATCCACAAAACGATTCTATTAATGGGTAACTGTCACGCTGCGTTGCTGAAGGCGCTCAAACTGACGATGCTTCACTTCTCTGGTAGTAACAGGCAAAAACATCTCCATAAAGAGATTAGAAAACTTATCCCAAGTCAGAGCAGGCGGCCCAACTGGTCTTGTCAACAAATAATCCCTCCACCATTTCTTAGCGGAACCAGTCATCTTAAACGCAGTGAAGTCGACCCCATTGGTCTCCAAAATACCCATATTACGAAGAACCTCATGACAGCTATCCTGAAGTAGCACCACTGAAGTGAATAGGGAAAATCTTGATGAACCTGTCCAATCTCCACAAAGCATCGGTGGACATAGCTGCCTTATCAACAATCGGGGCTGCAACTACTGGCTGAATTACCCTAACCGGATTGGCTGTTGGGGTCTGAACATGAGGAGTAGTCTGATTAGGATTGTGGGTAATAGGGGTCTGTACCCCTCCTCCAGCCTGAGATGCGGCTGCTGCAACAGGGAGTGGCCAGTCTAGGCTACACTCTGCATAAGGCCCACTAATCGGACAAAAGCATCATGAAGTACCGGGGTAGCAATAAACCCCTCTAGGACTTGAGCTCGTCCAGTTGGAACAGTCTGGGCTGGATCCCCCCCCACTAAATCTCAATCTGGGGCTACGCAGCTGGGGCTGCAGTATGAGCAATGGGCTGAGTCCTGCCCCTGCCTCGGCCTCTGATGCGGCCTCGGCCCTTAATTGAATCTGCTACTTTTGGAAGACCGTATTGTTGGTTAGCGTAAGAAGAAGCATGTGTTCTCGCCATATGCGAGAGAGTAGAAGAATCGCACGACAGAGTAGAAATAAAAAACTGATTTTGTTCCTAACTTCATAGCTTATGAGAGATAAGTAAAGACGTCGCTATACCGACCCCTTAGACTCTATCAAGCTTGTTTGTGAATTGTGAGACCTATGCAACCTAGTGCTCTGATACCAACTTGTCACGACCCAAATTCCCAACCCACGGGATCGTGATGGCGCCTAACACAATACTTGCTAGGCAAGCCCATGTTTGAAATTTATTAACCATTTTCGTTTTAAAGTTCACCTACGCATAATAGAACAATTTAAAAACAAATACAAAATCTAATACTTTCCATCAAGTGATTCCACGAATAATAATAATAACCGAATAAATAAACTGAACCTCAAACTAAATATATATAACCATAAACCTACCCAGGGTCTGGTGTCACAATTCACCAATTACTAAGAATACTACAAATAATAGGCTGGAAGAAATATGTAACTGTTTCGAATATAATAAAAACAGCAACTAAAGAACTATTAGAAGACTCCAGGAATCTGCGGACGCTGGTAGATCTACCTCATGTCTCCGAACGATGAATGCGGCTACTAAAATCTCCTAATGCTGGACGGCACCTAGATTTGAACAAAATAGTGCAGAGTGTAGTATCAGTACAGCCGATCCTATGTACTGAGTAAGTGTCGAGCCTAACCTCGACGAAGTAGTAACGATGCTACGGCGGGGCATTAACTACATAACATGTAAACAACATGTATAATAAAGCACGAAAGAAATAATAATAACAATAAACTCGATAACCAGTAACTTGCAAAATTACACAAAAGAAACTCGGATAACTCTTTTCAAATATCAACTATAATCAACTCTTCAGATTTTTCCAACTTTCAATTTAAATCACAATAAAAATTAGAGTATAAAAGCCTTTTTAATAAAATTGGAGTTTTCCAAATCCTTATTTTTGAAAATCAGTAAAACATGAATATTCACCCTTATCGCTCCTTGCTGCAGCGAGCAACCTGCTCCCACCTGTCCACCCTTATTGCTCCTCCCTATATATATCACCCTTATATCTCCTGTTGCAGCGTGCAATCTGATCCCACCTGTCCACCCTTATTACACCTTGTTGCGGCGTGCAACCCGCTCCCACCAGACATATCATATCAGTTTATTTATAAACTTTCACAATTCAGGCCAAGCCTGTCACAACATGGTTTGTACCTCAAAAACTATAAACAGAAGCTGTAAAACTCATAACTTCATCAATTATCACTACACAACGAAACCAAACGAAATGTATAATGTAACACTGACAACCAGCTCAATCCTTATATAATCTAACAAAATAAAAGAACAGCCAACACTTCCAAATTACTTGAAGCAACGCTTAACAATGAATCAACGAATCCAGATAGACATATAAACCTCAATGATCATGAAACAAGCAAGTCCGAAAACAAATAATTGGAAACCAGGGAAAGGGATCATGTTAACAGGAAATTTGGTGGCTCATAGATACTCACCACCTCACTTATACACCACGCACATGCAAATTCATATAGAACTTAAGTTGGGGATTCTTATTCCCTAAAGTCAAGGTTAAACCAAGCACTTACCTCAAACTTAGTCTTATTTACTCCATTTGATGCATAAAAATGATATTTTGTTCTAAGCACCCCGTTTTAGTGATAGCCCGAGTGGCTTGAGAGGTTTCTGACTGAGTGAGGCCGAGGGCCTGAATTGTGAGAAATATATATAGATCGGGCTGCAAGCCATAGCAAGATATGTTGGATCAGGCTGCACGCCTCAACGATATAACGCTTGGGCTGTAAGAGCCCCTCCAGAGTCTGTACACACCCCAAGGAGTGCAGGTACCTACAGAGTACGAGTGCCGAGTTCCGAGTGCCGGGTGACGAGTTATTGGGAGGCATGAGTGAAAATGAGGTTGCCCGAGGGGCTGATACTGAGTGATTGTAAGGCATGCTGAGCGGCTGATTCTGAGTGATGATTTTCCCGAGGGGCGATTCATGATACATGTTTTTGGCCCGAGGGGCTATTTATGATTTATTTCATTTTACACTAAACTCTTTGGGTATTTTTCTGAATTTGTTGGAAATCACACTTTTCAAAGGATTTTTACTAAAGTTGGCTTTTAAAACATATTGATTTAATGTATACACTGTTGGAAAGAAAGACTGTGTTTATTGTGAATTGATGATTTGATCATATGTGTTTGTTACTGCTTAGACTTGATTTATTTTCATTACTACTGAGTTGGCGTACTCACATTACTCCCTGCACCCCTGTGTGCAGATACAGGTGCTAGTACCGAGCGCTAGTTTTCTTCCTTCTTGTGGAGCCGGAGTTGGGACTTTGAGGTAGTTGTTCAGCGTCCACAACATCTCTTTTCCCATTTCATGTTTTTACCTAATTCCTCGTTTCGGAACTTGATGTATTATGACAGTAGGGTTATCTTTTACTACTCATACATGCTCATTACAGCTGACTCCGGGTTTTGGGGTAGTGTATAAACTGTTTTATTCATTTTGTTGTTTTAAACTGCTTAAGCGAATGAATTTTGTGAAATATCGGGACAGTTTTGGAAATTATGAAAATATTATGTTAGTATGTGATTGTTGGCTAGCTTAGTTCCACGATAGGCGCCATCATGACCGGCTTAGAATTTGGGGTCGTGACAAGTTAGAATCAGAGAGCTAGGTTACATAGGACTCACCGGTCATGAGCAGGTTTAGTAGAGTCTTACGGATCGGTACGGAGACGTCTGTATATATCTTTGAGAGGCTACAGAACCCTTAGGAAAACCTCACATTCTTGAATTTTGGTCGCGTGAATCCATTTTATTCAGCCAAAAGAGTAACTCTTGAATTCCTTCCATGTATTCGAATGCGCACGTGAGCGCCTGGTATTAGCTGCGCATCGACGGCTTGTGACTTCCATGGATGAGATGTGATTTTATCATGTTGGTAATGGACCAGTCTGGAGGACTTGAGGCCGGATTCTGTCTGTGGCTTGAGCGGTGAGATTTCATTGTGTGAGCACATCTTTTTTGGGGACTTACATGTCCGTTGGTGCCTTTATTGATGGGATTTTATGACTGGATGACTATGTGGTGAGTGTGATTTGAGGGTGAGATGTGTTCGTATCGCTTGGTTGTGACAAAAAGGGATGGGCTGGATATGTAGCAAGAACTATTAAGTGTTTGACTTCTGTCTGGAGTTGGCACATGGCCTCGAGTCATGAGTGTATGGGAAGACCTCTTATGTTGTTCAGTTGTGGAGTTAAGCGGATCCTTCTGTTGTGTTATGAGTTCCTGATGATGTCTTTTGGGCTGATCATTGCCCCAGTAGCATTCATCTATTTGATTAACGGTGTGTTCAGTAGTAATTGCACTCCTCCGTTATTGTGTTCATTGATAGCATCTTGGCGTACCCGCGTAGTCAGGGGTAGCATACTCAGTATTTGAGGATGGCATTATAAGGATTCAGGGAGGAGAAGCTCTATGCAAAGTTCTCCAAGTGTGAATTTTTGGCTCCGTTCAAGAGCATTATGGGGGCACGTGGTGTCTAGTGAGGGTATTCAGGTGGTCAGATGAGTGTGGAGAGAGCCTCTAGAAGCTCAAGATTTATTTGACCACATCTCCAGTGTTAGTTCTGCCATCAACTTCAGGTTCTTATACCGCTTATTGTGATGTCTCGAGGGTAGGCATTGGTTTGTTCAAATGTAGGAGGATAGAGCGATTGCGTAATAGCTATGACTTCAGAAGTGTATAGAGAGATATCGGTTTGAGGCTAAGAAGGCGGGGCTATTTCCCGCGAGGTGTTCTGAGGTTGTGTGATCCTTATGTTGTTTTCTAGCAAGTTCTCTTTTACCAATAATTGATATATGTTGCAATTTGAGTTTAGATCACTTGTGGGAGTTGGCACGGTTGTCGCAATGGTGAATGAGAGGTTGGAGATGATTGGGGATGTTAAATGGTTTAAGTTATAAATGAGCTTATGAAGGATTTAGTTGAATCTCACTATGGTATGGCGGCGGTGTTAACATATGGTCATTATGAGTTACTGGTTTTTTTGATCTATGGCTTTTAGCCAAGTGGGGGAGTCTGCTAATGATAGGTTGGTTGCACAAATATGTGATGAGTTGGGTTCGGTTCGAGGTATACTGGTGAATCAGTTATGACCTGCAGGGGTTGAAATCGAGAATGACTTGAATAAAGGAAATTTTTGATAGGGGTTGTGTTATGCTTTATCGGTGTATGAGAATCATGGAATGCCTTGGGTTGTAATTGTAAAAGGTGTAGTGGGTGCAGAGTATGTAATTGCTTATTGCTTCCAGTGTGTGGATTACTTCCTAGTATGTTGGTATGCCAATGGGGCCAAGTCATTTTGTCTGCTTGATTAGTGCAATTTAGATTTACGTAGAGTGGGTGATTCTCGAGAATGGTTCTGACAGATTCGAGGTTAAATATAGCAAGTGGGAATCTTTAAGGTGTGTTTTGGGATGGAACTGAGATTTACGCTAGAGGGTGTCAAGACTTGTGTTATTTCTACATTATCATGGATTATATATATCATTATCAGGAAGGTAAAGGTAATGGCTTTAGATTCGTAGGGAGTCTCTTCAGGGTAAGTATTTTGAATGTGGTACTTTTGGGGATATTTAAGAGAGTATTCAGCGTCTTATGAGCCTCAGAAGGTATGGTTTTATGCTTGGGCCTCGTGTGGTGAGTTTGGGTTGAGAATTGTGGTGTTATGGCAAAGAGAAGTACCAATTCGCAAGTAAATCAGAAGGAACTTGGTAGTAGGTCGGATCGGCATGGTAAGAGATATGATTAGTTCTTTGAGTGTTCATAAGGTAATGAGTCTTTACAGGTGTTTCTTAGCAATGCTCTTGGGTTTTGGTGACCTGCGTAGCTTGGTTGAGTTAGAAGAATTCGGTCCTGACGGTTTGGTGTTGTACAAATGGGATTCGTATAGTTTCTGATAGTTTCTACCATGGTTAGAGATGCATATTTTCTACTGGCGTGAGATTCAGGTGATATATAGTGATTTTTCTTCTAAATGGGATAAAATGGGAGGTTCTTGACTAGTTGGGTGCGTAGTTTCTTGTGGCTAGGGAGAGATTATGAAGTTCTCATGTTTATCATAGGATGGTATGGTATATGCGGTATGTCGTGTTGAGTGAGATTTGCATGTGCGAGGTCACGGTTTAGTTCTGGAAGGAAGGTCAAAAATTATTAGGCAGCATTGGCAGTTTCAGATTACTAGGTAGATTATGGCACTATTGGGTGGCTTGATGAGGGTATCTATTTCCGAAAGGGCATGTGTGGAGTTAAGGGTGCCTCATTTGTATAGAGACGCTCTCTTGTTGGATCGACAGTTGATATTCAAGGTTGCTTGGTGACACGGAAGGATTTTAGAGGTATCCTCGTGGAATGGTTGAGTATTAGGGATGGGTTATGTATTCGAGCGGTGGAGTTGAGATCAGATATAGTAATTGGTGCGCTTCATGACTTCGAGACTGAGAGTTCTCATAAAAAGGCTATTTTGTGGTAGTGAACTGTGAAGATGTGAGCAAAGCTAGTCAGATGTTAGTATGTGCCATGATTCAGTCATTGTGAACTTTTCAGTGAGTTATCTATCTATTGTGGGTGACCAGAGTTGATTTAGGGTTATTGGTAGACCCGTATGAGTGTGTGTTGTGCATCGGGTCGAAATTGTTGACTCCAAATTTCTATTGTTGAGGGGTGTACCATTCGATTGTCATTGAGTTTATTCGTGTTCTGGGGTGATGTATGAGTTACCGTTCGGTGTTGCGAGGAGTTGTGGTTGTTGGTTATAGGAACATATGGTGCGGTTTTAATTGGTCTTTATAGCTGGATTTGAGTAAGGTAAGTAATTGGGTATTACGGGATTGAGACGTATTGGTTATATACTTTCTGATTCGTGTGGCATGGTATCGTCCGGTTTCCCTATGGTTATGGAAATGCACTTTGAGTACTTGATGTCGAATTTCTCATGGTTATTGATTTGAACAAGGTGAGTTCATGTGGGCCAGTGCGTGGATGGGATCACGCATTGTGCGGAGTTATGTTGAGGTATGATCTTTGGTGTCAGATTCATGTGTTTTGATTTTTTTTTATGATTGTCAGGCTCTTATCATGGTGTTGTGATGGTAATTATTAATGGCGGGATGGTCCTCTCATGTGAACCTTTTATATAATTTGATTACATTGGGATGTTTCTATTGAGTGCTCGAGTTGCACAGGTTATGGCTTTGAATTTTATTGATGTGTCATGTCATCAGAGTGGTCAGGTTGGATGAGAAGAGGTCATTGGACCTAGAATGATACTGTCATAATTGACTACAATATAGTTGGAAGGATAAATATCGGGAGTCGGCTTAGAAATCTTCTATAGTTCCTGTTTGGGAAGGGGGAGCTTCATGTCTGAAGGATCGTGCGAATGGGATCTAGTTTCTATGTGTTTCTTTCATCATCGACAGTATATTAAAGTGTTAGAGTGAGGCATTCTTTGATGAGAAGGTATGTACCAGTATTGGGTTGTTTTGAGTAGCTATTGTGATTAGGAGTTATCGCCATGAGTGTTGAGTCATGCTGTATATTATGTGATTGCATCTTGGGTTACGGCTATGGCTTGATACAGCGTGTTCAGACTTCAGAAGTGGAAATTTGGTTTAAAGGTTTATGGGTCAGGTTGGATTTCGAGATTTCAATGGTGTTATTCTATCAAACCTATATGGGATAGGTGACGTGGGATCACCCCCGAGTATGTGCATGGTGAGGTTAAGCGGCATTTTAATGGTGTTGTAGAACAACTCTTGGCACGTTCGAGGACGAACGTATGTTTAAGTGGGGGAGGATGTAATGACCCCGCCGGTCGTTCCGAGAGTAATAGCCCCGTTTCCCCCGTTTCTGCTTCATTATATGTGGTTCAGCTTCATTATGTTGTGTATATTGGTTGGCTCGGGTTCGAAACGATTTTTGGAGAGAAATGAGATACTTACTCTCATAACTTAGTTCAATAGTTGGAAAAGTCAACTAGAAGTTCACTTATTTGTAAACGACCTAAAAATGTAGATTTTATGGTTCGGATAGCTTCGTTAGGTGATTGGGGACT
Organism: Nicotiana paniculata; assembly: GCA_005239505.1. NCBI lineage: Eukaryota > Viridiplantae > Streptophyta > Magnoliopsida > Solanales > Solanaceae > Nicotiana > Nicotiana paniculata. The sequence goes on along the minus strand of ML347760.1, from coordinate 56,536 downwards.
TAGGAGTGTGTTTGGAATGTGGTTTTGATGTCTGGAGTAGAATTAGGCTTGAATTGGCGAAATTGAATTTTTGGCGATTTTCGGTCGGTAGTGGAAAATTAGCTATCGGGGTCAGAATGAAATTCCGGAAGTTTAAACAGATTGGTAGTGTCATTTTAGACGTGTGTGCAAATTCTCAGGTTATTCGGACGTGTTTTGGTTGGTTTCGGTATCATTAGCGAAATTTAGAAATCTCAAAGTTCATAGGCTTGAATCTGGTGTGATTTTGGTGTTTTGGCATTGTTTTGGGTGTTTCGAGGGCTCGACTAAGTTTGAATAAGGTTATGGGATGTGTTGGCATGTTTGGTTAAGGTCCAGAGGGCCTCGTGTGAGTTTCGGGTGGTTAACGGATCGATTTTTGGATTTCGGAGATAGCAGTTTTGCTGGTTTCTGTTGCAGGCATTTTTGTTCTTCGCGATCACGTAGAAGGGTCTGCGATCGCGTAGGCTAAGTTGGGCAGGGGTGAAAATTTTTCTACGTGATCGCATAGGTCAGATCATGATCGCGTGTAGCCATGATGTTGTGTGGCCTAGGTCGCGTTCGCGTAGAAGAGAGTGAGCTGGTGAGGAGTGGAAGGATTTGTGCTATGCGGTCGCATGGGAAGGGCCGCGATCGCGTGAGTTGTGAAGGCAGTGCTTCGCGATCGCATGGGATGTTCCACGATCGCATAGGGTAAGTTGAGGGGCCGTGTTTTGTTGTGCTTCGCGATCGTGTAGCTTTTTCCGCGTTCGTGAGAAGGGGAGCACCTAGGAAGAATGTTTAAGTAGTGGTCTTCGCGACTTTTGGCCCATGTTCCTCCATTGTTAAGATGTTTATGAGCTTTTTGAGAGAGAATCGAAGAGAAACACTCGGAGGTAAGATTTTTGACTTCATAACTCGATTCTATGTTGTTATCTATGTAATTAAACAAGAAATTAGTTGGATTTAAACCCAAAATTTGGGGAAATTAGGGCATGAGAAATTGGGACTATAATTGAGTAATTGAAGGTGCTATTGTGGTCCGATTTTGATGTTCTTGGTATGTATAGACTCGGGAAAGGATGAGGATTATTGTGATGTGATATTTATAGAATTCTGAGACATGGTCTGAGGGTCGTGTTTGGCCAATTTCGGAAATTTTGGTTAAAATTGATAATTTTCGAGTGGGCCTTGTTCGTTTAGCATATATTGATGATATTAATCTTGTTTTAGTTAGATTCACAGCAATCGGGAGCCGATTCGAGAGGCAAGAGCATCACAGATTAGTATTTGGGCCGGTTTGAGGTAAGTAATGACTGTAAATCTTGTCCTGAGCGTATGAAACCCCAGAGTTTGCATTTTCTCACTATTTTTGGAGTGGCGCACATGGTGGATGATGAGTGTGTGGCATGCACTGATTGGGGATTTGGACTTGGTCCTTCCCGTGGAAACTATTGAGTTGCGTATTTACTTTTAAATCATATGATAAATCGTGTTTTCAGACTATTGTTATATTTGGGTTGTAAGCCATGTTTGGGGCCTTGTGCCGGCCTGTTTAGACCCCTTGGTGGATTTTTACTACTATTTCCTCACTGTGTTTATTTAAGATTTGTACTCAGTGATGCTATGTTTTACTGATTTTTGAAACTCAGTCTTATTTACTCCATTTGATGCATAAAATGATATTTTGGGCTGAGCACCCCGTTTTATCGATAGCCCGAGAGGCTTGAGAGGTTTCTGACTAAGTGAGGCCGAGGGCCTGTGTTGTGAGGAATATATATGGATCGGGATGCATGCCGCAGCAATATATATATATATATATGGATCAGGTTGCACGCCGCAGTGAGATATGTTGGATCGGGCTGCAAGCCGCAGCGAGATATATGGATCGGGTTGCACGCCGCAAAGATATAACGCTTTGCTGTAGGAGCCCCGCTGGAGTCTGTACACACCCCAGTGAGCGCAGGTACCTACTGAGTGCGAGTTCCGAGTGACGAGTGACGAGTGATTGGGAGGCATGAGTGACAGTGAGGTTGCCCGAGGGGTTGATACTGAGTGATTGTGAGGCATTGAGCGACTTAGTCTTAGTGATGATTTGCCCGAGGGGCGATTTATGATACATATTTTTGGCCCGAGGGGCTATTTATGATTTATTTCATTTTACACTAAACTCTTTGGGTATTTTTCTGAAATTGTTGGAAATCACACTTTTCAAAGGATTTTTACTAAAGTTGGATTTTAAAGAATGTTGATTTAATGTATACACTTTTGGAAAGAAAGATTGTGTTTAATGTGAATTGATGATTTGATCCTATGTGTTTCTTACTGCTTAGACTTGATTTATCGTCATTACTATTGAGTTGGCGTACTCACATTATTCCGTGCACCTAAGCGTTCGGATATATGTGCTAGTACATAGTTGGGACTTCGAGGTAGCTGTTCAGCGTCCACAACATCTCTTTTCCCATTTCTTTCTTTGTACCTAGTTCCTCGTTCCGAGACTTGATTTATTATGACAGTTGGGTTATTTTGTACTACTCATAGATGCTCATGATGGTTGACTCCAGGTCTTGGGACAGTGTATAAATAGTTTTATTCATTTTGTGGTTTTAAACTGCTTAAGCGAAAGAATTTGGTGAAATATCGGGACAGTTTTTGAAATTATGAAAATATTATGTCAGTATGTGATTGTTGGCTAGCCTAGTTCCATGATAGGCGCCTTCATGGCTGGCTTAGGATTTGGGGTCGAAACAAGTTGATTTTAAAGCGCTAGGTTACATAGGACTCACCAGTCATGAGCAGGTTTAGTAGAGTCTTGCGGATCGGTACAGAGACGTCTGTGGTTTGAGCGCTGAGATTTCATTGTGTGAGCACATGTGTGTGGGGACTTATATGTCCGTTGGTGTCCTTATTGACGAGACTTTGTGACTGGATGACTATGTGGTGAGTGTGATTTGAGGGTGAGATGTGTTCATATCTCTTGGTTGTGACAAAAAGGGATGGGCTAGATATGTAGCAATAACTATTCAGTGTTTGACTTCTGTCTGGAGTGGGCACATGGCCTCGAGTCGTGAGTGTCTGGGAAGACCTCTTATGTTGTTCAATTGTGGATTGAAGCGGATCCTTCTGTTATGTTATGAGTTCCTGGTGATGTCTTTTGGGCTGATCATTTCCCTAGTAGCATTTATGCATTTGATTAACGGTGTGTTCAACAGTAATTGCACTTCTTCGTTATTGTGTTCATTGATAGCATCCTGGCGTACCCGCATATCCAGGGGTATCATACTCAGAATTTGATGATGGCATTATAAGGATTCAGGGAGGACAAGCTCTATGCAAAGTTCTCCAAGTGTGAATTTTTGGCTCAGCTCAGTAGCATTCTTGGGGCACGTGGTGTCCAGTGAGGGTATTCAGGTGGTCAGACGAGTGTAGAGAGAGCCTCTAGAAGCTCAAGATTTCTTTGACCACAGCTCCAATGTTAGTTCTTCCAGCAACTTCAGGTTCTTATACCGCTTATTGTGATGTCTCGAGGGTAGGCATTGGTTTTTTCTAATGTAGGAGGGTAAAGCGATTGCGTAATAGCTATGATCTTCGGAAGTGTATAGAGAGATACCAGTTTGAGGCTAAGAAGGTGGGGCTATTTCCCGCGAGGTGTTCTGAGGTTGTGTGATCCTTATGTTGTTTTGTAGCAAGTTCTCTTTTACCAGTAATTGATATATGTTGCAATTTGAGTTTAGATCACTTGTGGGAGTTGGCACGGCTATCGCAATGGTGAATGCGAGGTTGGAGATGATTGGGGATGTTAAATGGTTTGAGTTATATATGAGCTTATGAAGGATTTAGTTGAATCTCACTGTGGTATGGCGGCGGTGTTAGCGTATGGTCATTATGAGTTAGTGTTTGTTTTGATCTATGGCTTTGAGCCAAGTGGGCGAGTCTGCTAATGATAAGTTGGTTGCACGATTATGTGATGTGTTGGGTTCGGTTCAAGGCATACTGGTGAATCGGTTATGACTTGCAGGGGTTGAGATCGAGAATGAATTGAATAAAGGAAATTTTTGATAGGGGTTGTGTTATGCTTTATGTGTGTATGAGAATCATGGAATGCCTTGGGTTGTAATTGTAAAAGGTGTAGTGGGCGCAGAGTGTGGAGTTGCTTGTTGCTTCCAATGTGTGGATTACTTCCTAGTATGTTGGTGTGCCAATGGGGCCTAGTCGTTTGTTCTGCTTGATTGGTGAAATTGAGATTTGCGTAGAGTGGGTGACTCTCGAGAATGGTTCTGACGGATTCGAGGTTAAATATAGCAATTGGGAATCTTCAAGGTGTGTTTTGGGATGGAACTGAGATTTACGCTGGAGGGTGTCAAGACTTGTGGAATTTCTACATTATCATGGATTCTACATATCAGTATCAGGAAGGTAAAGGTAATGGCTTTAGACTCGCAGGAAGTCTCTTCAAGGTAAGTATTTTGAATGTGGTACATTTGGGAAGGTTTTTGAAACACTTGGAGGTAAGATTTTTGACTCCGTAACTTGATTCTATGTTGTTTTTAGGTAATTAAACCTTATATTAGTTGGATTTAAGCGAAAGAATTTTGTGAAATATCGGGATAGTTTTGGAAATTATTAAAATATTATGGCAGTATGTGATTGTTGGCTAGCCTAGTTCCACGATAGGCGCCATCACGACCGGCTTGAGGTAAATAAAATTAATCATTTTAAGGCTAATGAGCCTGGAATGGGGTCTTATTTTATAAGATGACCTTTTGGGTTATCACATATTCGAACACCAACGAGTTGATTCTACGAAGATTAGAGTTAGCCATACATACCTCGACTGGGTCTTATCCCTTATTCCTACGATGATTTCCGGAATCCTTTAGCCCTTTCAATCTATTTAACAAAATAGCATAATAAAATCTTAATTAGGAATTTGATCATAGACCTAGCTCATTTGAGCATTACACCTACCATTATGAATTTGCGAAGGTCACATCCCCCATTTCTTTCTATTTTTGCTTTTCCTTACCCTCACATAGTTTAGAATACCATGCATGTATGGTCCCTATCCTTATCCCCATGAACTAACCTACCAATGTCCCATTGTAGCTATAACATGAAATTTAAAGCTGGTGCAGTAGAAACTTACCTCTTAGAGTGAGGAAATTTGTACCCTATTTGATTATTCCCAAGCCTTTAGTGATGAGTGAAGATCAATTGGATGCAAATGGAACCCTCTCTCTAGAACTCTCCCTTATATTGGGCTGGGGTCGGGTTTAAAAATTTGAAAATGGGGTGCCTCGACTCAATTATGCGGTAGCATATGCGACCGCAGAAGGGAAATGCGGCCCACAAACCTGCCGCAAAAATGGCCTCAGCCGGGTGAAAAAACTAACTGAGTATGCGGTCATTATGCGGCTCGCATAACAGTTATGAGGTCGCCTAATGCACCGCATAACAGTTATGCAGTTGCATAATGTGCCGCATAACTCTCCCTGCAAAACCCCCATAGCAGATATGCGGCCCGTATATTGATTATGCGATCGCATAATTTGCTGCATATTTGGCCTCAAACTAGGCCAGCCCTTTGATCCATTATGCGACCATTATGTCGTCCGCATAGAATTTATGCAACCGCATAATGGACCACATATTTGCATCCCTTTGCGAAATGTTTCCTCTAAGTCCGTAGGGTACTGTTCAATCCTAAAAGTCCGAACCGCGGCGAGCTTTTTGATTAAGAATTTTACAGGTCCTTACAGTGCTGATTATCCTTGGCTTAATGTGTCTTATGAGAAGCTCATTAGCTCAATGAAACATGCATTGGACAACCAGGACAAATATCATTCAACTGAGTATACTGTTGGTGGATTTCCATTTCCATTATGTGCTCGGTCCAATGAGAACTTCCTAGATATTCGGGAGACGTATTTAAGAGAGGACGAGTACCTTGATTCCCCTTAGGTTCCCAGGATGTTACGTTATGTATGTGTGGTAGAGTCTAAATATAAAGAACTTCATGAGGGTTTTCAGTAATCATGGGGTAAGTGAATGTTTTTTTATTTTTGTAGTTGTGTTTGTATATTGACGTATTAGTTTTATTTTATTTTCATAATATAAGTTTTTGTATTAAACAAAAATATCAGACGTTTAGGGTAATGGATATAATTCCTACAGAAGAGGAATTGAATTCAATGCCTTTAATTGGACAATTACCACGCAGTTGGTTTCGTTCAAAGGTACTTAATGCGGTTCCTTCAACTGGTGAATCACCACGTAGTCGGAATCGATCAAAAGAAGCCAATCGAACTTCTGTAATTAGCGAATCACCTCGTACCCAGAGTCTTTCTAACCGTTCTACAACGGCATTTGACAATGAATTAGTTAACACAATATGTTCTGTAAGTTTTGAGCTGAAGTTTTTTTGTTTTTGTGTTTTTGTAAAACTACAACATGTTTTAGCTGAAGTTTTTGTTCTGTTTGTGATGAACTTCAACATTCTAGTAGTTTAAGTTGTGTTTTGTATTTGCTGAACTTCAGCATTCTTTTATACCTGAAGTTTTGTTCTGTGTCTCTATACTAGAGGGTAACGATGGAGGTTAAAAGACATGCAGAAGAAGAAAGATGCATGATCACGAAAGAAGTTGTCGAGCAGTTTCAACGGGATGAGAGATCTGCTATTGTGGATGCAGTTTTGATAAAACTCAAGGTAAGCTAATTTATAGAGAAGTTTTTTTTCTGCTAATGTTATTCAGATTGATCATTGTTAGTAATTTTTTTAAAGGAATTTTTTGATGAGAAGTTTGAAAAGTTGTTTAAGATTGTCGACAAATCAAATGGAATGGAATGAAGAGGGCTACAGGTGCGAGACCGCAGGAGCAGGAGCGGACTCGCAGAAGCAGGTTTTACTGGGGGCGTAGACCGCACATGCGGTCGAGATCCATAGAAGCGGGAGCGCACTTGCGTGTGTAGAGCCGCATAAGCCGAGTGGGGGCCTGGTGAGAGACCGAAGAAGCGGTAGTGTGGGCCGCACCTGCGGAACCGCAAAAGCAGTCAAGTGACCGCAGGTGCGAAGAATCGCTAGGCATTGTGTTTATTTTAAAGACGGGATTTGGCAATTTTTCACCCGTTTTCACTTTGGTTGGGCGATTTTGGAGCCTTTGAAGAGAGGGGATTTCATCATCTATTATGAGGTAAGTAATTTCCGAAAGTATTAAGTTAAATACAATATCATATATGGATTTGGACATGGAAATTAGTATAAATTTTGGGGTTTTTGTAGAAGACCTAGAATTTGGTATTTTGGATTTTTGACCATGAATTTGGATATGGAATTGGGAGTAAAATATATATATGAGTTCGTAATGTTATGGGTAACCTTTATCTTCAAAAATTTTGGAATCCGAGCATGTGGGCCCGAGGGTGATTTTATCGACTTTTCGAGCGGAGTTGGAAAATTATTTAAATTGAGTTGTCGTGAGTATTAGAGTATGTTTTTATGGGTTTGCTCATTTATTGACTAGTTTTGGAGCGTTGGGCATCGGTAAGAGTTGTTGCAAAAAGCTTGGAAGCCGGCTATGGAACTTCGGAGCGAGGTAAGTCTCCTTTCTAACCTTATAAGAGGGAATTAACCCCATGGGTGGACTAAATTATTATATGCTTCTATTTGTGGGGGCTACGTACGCACGAGGTGACGAGAGTCTATACGTAGCTACTAGTTATGCCCATGTTCAGGTAGTTTTAGGCTTACATCATGCCTTGTTGATATTGTTATTGATTTATGTTTATTGTTTTGCCTTGAGGGGGAACGAGATTGAGTTCACTTATTCAATGTTTTGAGAGGAGTTGAAATTTAAGAATTTAAGATTTAAAAGGTCCCATTGAACTTCGTAATTTCGAAAAGAATTGAGGAATATTATAATAACTTAAGAAATCTATGTGTAGCCGCGTCGTATGTATGTTTCGCGAGCGGGGTATTTCCTTTTACTACTCTTATGGGATCGGGTCGTTCGCCTCAGAAATATTTATGTACCACACTCTCATGGGAACTGGTCGTTCGCTTCGGCAGATTAATAGATGCATCTATGGTTCGCGACATTCGACCTTATGCAGCGCACAGTTTACTTTTATGTTGGATCGGGGCGTACTCCTCGGCATTTCCTATATATATATTATCCCCATGGAATCGTGCACAATATTTGGCTAAAAGCCAGTGTATCTGAGGGTCTCCCCCTTATTTGAATTATGACAACCTCTTGATGAAATCCATTGTATCTATGTATATGCTCCGGTTACGGAGGGAACTTGCTAGGTGAGAGCTGAGTAAATGGTAAAGGAGGGAATTGTACCACGTAATTTGTACTTGTTGGTTTCATATATTTACTCTGTTTCATATTTATTCACTTCTTCACTGTACCTGATATTATGGACCACTAGTAGGTGTCGGAGTCGACCCCTCGTCACTACTTCTTCGAGGTTAGACGGGATACTTACTGGGTACGCATTATTTTCATACTCATACTACACTTGTTGTACATTTTTGATGTACAGGTACACGTATGGATGGTGGCCTCGTGGGTGCAGCAGCATGGTTGGTACGGGGACTTAGGTGAGCTGCATCTTATGAAACGATCCGCAACCATCAGAGTCTCCTTCAGATGTATTGTATTTTCTCTTCTGTCCAGTTTGTATTCTGGACATTTATTGTATTACATTTTAAATTCCTAGAAATTGCTCATGCACTTGTGACATCGGGTTCTGGGATGACTATGGTATTTATTCATATTTGAACTTGTTAAAGATATCTCGTTATTCAGTGGAAATACATTATTTTATATTTAATGTAATGAAAATAAATGATTTCAAAAATATTAAAATTAGAATTTAATTATCTATTTTATGTTGGCTTTCCTGACAGTGGTGTCTGGCGCCATCACGACCTTTAAATGGATTCTGGGTCGTGACAATATGGTATCAGAGCGCTAGGTTCCCTTAGATCTCACGAGCCATGATCGAGTCTAGTAGTGTCTTGCGGATCGGTACAGAGACGTATGCACTTATCTTCGAGAGTCTATGGGGATTTTAGGAGTACTTCCCTTCTTGATTCCATATCGTGCGTTTGACTCCTTTGAGGCTTATGCCTATGGTTCCTTCCTACTCAATCTTACGCGAAGCGCTTGCTATAAATCGGAAATTGAGGGATTGTAATGGTACTACAAATATGGTGCGGGATGTTTCTCCCTGCGTATTTGATGGGGTTATTATCATCACCTTGTGAAAGGTCGTTCTATCATTTCAGCTCAGTGTCTGTATTTTATTTTCGATGGAGGAAAGACAACCGGACTATCAATGTTTAGGTCTGGATTGATGGAGTAATGAGACTTGGTGCTTTCAAGTGTTTTGGAATTTTTGTATATTATGAGGTATCTCCGTCCTTGATTGAATGTGTTAAGTTCGTCGGTGTTATGATCTTCTTCAGAATTTCCTTCAGGGCACGGTATTGTGAAATGGTGTCGGGGAAGTAGTTGTGAGAGATTGCGGTGTGCGGTGGTCCAGCATCGGATCGGTGTTTCCGATGTTAGTGGCTCGAGAAGGAGGATCTTCAAAAAGGGTGGAAGTTACTAGTGATCCATCGGTTCAAGGGTTACAGAGATAGATATTTATCTGAGGCAACAACTGAGCAGCAAAGGATGAGGAAGGACATGCGGGGAGTGTGAGGTAGTGATTAAACTTCTAAAAGGCCAGGTGTAAGACGAGTAGTCGCTTAAAGGAGTGAGTTTGACAAAAGTGGGAGAGTGGCAAAGTATTTCTACTCATACGGGTTCAGTGGCAGGATAACTACGCACCTAGAGGAAAAGTTTAGAGTGATTCGGAATTTTAGATGACGGTGATTGGGTCCACGATCTTAATTTGAATTATTGGCTATTATATGGGGGGGAATTTGATGCAAAAGGAAGTTTTGCTCGATATGAAGAAAGATACAACGTAACTTCGAATTGAAATATATTGTCGCACATCTAGCTTATGTTCATAGGGAGTGAATGGACTGGTTCCGTTGGTAAAGGATAACGGGCTCAGGATAGGTTATTGAGGTCGTAGTGACTATACCCCATGCATCAACGTTGGAAGATGTCGGCATGTAATTCCCACATGTGGGTTATCTCCTGTGAGCAGGTCAGCGATCGCTTGCTTGGCAAAGTTTCTACGAAGGATTTTACTGGCTATCTAGTAAGGGGTCGAATATGTGAATGTTGCTAGAGATTCAGAATGTTCATGAAATGCTAACAGAAGGATTTCGAGGTATTTGGCAAATTGGTGGCGCAAGATCAGTTCAGCAATGAAGAAAGAATCCTTGTGGGTTCAAGAGTTGTGTAATAGTAGCTTCAAGCTAAGTGGGAGAGTCCCACCGCCTACGGTTGGATGGCATGGTCATCTATTTGTGAGATTTTTGGTTATTAGCATATTGATGGGTTATTAAAGCTAAGGAAAGAGAACATAAGTAGTAATTCGAGCAAAGGAATTGATAAAGGTGTGCTATAGTTGGCTTTATTGGCTCGTGTTCGGGCTTTGGGAAGATTCAGAACTTATGCTTCCTACAAAGATGACTTACAAGGGAATCGATTTAGTTGGGTGCTTTATTAAGATGGGTGTTCATGTGCCATCGGAGCCTTGGAGTTTATTATATTCGGGATCAAGCCAGGGTGAGTGACTCTCAACAACGGTCCTCGAAAATTCAAAGGTAAAAATGCGGTGCCTAATTATTTCAATCTTGCGGTACGATTAAGAATCGAGCTTTTGCAGCGGATTGTGATAAGAGACTGGGAATGTTCTATGATGTTGTCGGCTTGAAGTGCAGCATTTTGGAGGAATGAGAGAAAATGACTTCGGATCCATAGAGGAATTATCAGAATGGGTATGCCAGTTGAGGATGCAAATATGCGCACAAGGAAGGTGTGAGATGGTTCGTGGGATTTGAGACAACATGGTCTCGTGATACAAAGGCACTCAGGATGAGTGCGGATTGAGTTCATTATGTGTTGGCTGGAGTTATTATTTTACTAAGACAAGTTAAGGATAAGTTAGAAGAAGTCGGATCTGTTAGGCATGGTTGAAGTGGCATGAGGGTGGCAATGATCAGTTCCTCCAGCGTGGTTAGATTATGCATGTGATTTGTGGCAGTACGTGCAAGTCTTGACGGCCTCTATGATTTGTTTTATTTGGGGGTATTGAAGTATTATGGCCTGTGATGCATAGGCGGATCCCGAAAGGGTTATGGTGGTTTAGACCACTACTAGAGGATTTGCAGGCTCTACGGTTATGAGAATTCACTCGTGTGTTGCTATGGTTCTCTTGAAATGAATTAAGTAAAAAGTTTCTATATGATGAAGTGTTTACCCTAATAGTGTTCAGGAGCGATGATGAAATTCTTGTGTTATCGTGTACTGGCATGTGTAGGTGCAGCGAGCAGTATGAATTTGAAAGTGAGGATCAAGGTTGCGGTTCAGTGTTGGCAAGAATATCACGAGCTTGTATGAGCAGGAAAGGGATTTGGATGTTTAGAGTAAGCTGGTATTGTCTTCAGCATCACCTGAGATCGGTGTTTGTGTAAGAGGTTTTGCATTCTGGATGCAGATTCTTGATTTGCTTTGCAACATTTGTGTGGCCGGTGGTATGGAGGTGCAGACTCGTTACCTGGTGCATGAGGTCGTGGAGGTGTATTCCACGGGAAGATTGTATAAGTGTGGCATGTAGGCACTTGACTGGTTGAAGATTTAAACCAAATATGAAGAATGTGCTAATACTTCTTATTTGAGGATTTATGCCTGGAGGACGCCAGTTCATTTGGTTGTGGATTGTGGGAGTTTTTCCCGACTATGATGGTTGTTCTTGTATGTTATGAGAGAAGTGGGCTGTTGTGGACCCAAGAAAGACTATAAGTCTAGTTCGGTGCGATCAGTATCGGCTCGAGGTCTGTGAATGAATTTAAATATGAATATGGGCTCTATATCATGCCAAATATGTTCATTTCAGCATAGCGCTCCTCATGGAGGAGTATTCAGATGATGGATGTTGTTTCGTTGTCGAATATTTCATGTAATGTTAATTGTGCCGTGTGAGTTGTGTAATGTCTTGATAAACTTCTTATGTGTTGAGGTTCCGCGTAGCGATGGTGTTATGTGAGCAGGGTGGCTCTTGAGATTCAGATTATATATCGCACCTCAGTTGTGCTTTAGTTTTGTAGCGTATGGCGCTGTCTGTCTCCCCTGTGTTGGTATTATGCACTTAGTGCGCTTGTGACCGATATTCGGTATTTTGTTGTAATGAGAAATTTAGCTCGGTGTATATCTCCTTATGTGAATTTTATGTATGGATTGGGTGGCACGTCACCACGGGTATGTCGTTTGGATCGACTTGCACGCCGCAATAATGTGATGATGAGTACAATTTTTATGTTCCATTTTTGTGTGTTTTGTTTCCCCTTTTCTTAGAGAAGTTCATATTAGTTACGTGGGTTGAGTAGTTCCTTCCATAGTTCGTCTTCCTTATGTATCACGTTCGAGTTCATAGCCTTTTGGCACGTTGTGGCATCATATGAGACTTTTGGTCACGTCCAGGGTGGCTTATTGCCTGAGCACTTCGTACTAGGTGAGGCAATATTATTGGATCTAGGATCAGTGCAATCGGATTATATGAAGTATAGTAAGGAAAAAAGGTCATTATTTGGTTCAGAAGGAGGAGATGGTTCTTGCCAGGAGTGTGGACTCAATGATTTGCTGACTCGGATATTTGGTTATAAATTTCTACACATCCCTTCTATCGTGGCGGTTTTTCCTGAGTTGAAACAATACTTATTTAAGTCATGAGGTGATTGTGAGCATCGGATTCGTGAAATTCCGGTTATTGTTATCAGAGGATGTTATGATGGTCATATAAGTTATGCCGTGCATAATGTGGATTCAGCAAAGGTATGGAATCATGTATTAGTGCATCGCATAGAGATTGATACGGTGTTCGTATGTTGGGAACATACCTGGTAGAGAACTTCAGATGTTAGAATTTGGCTTCAAGGCTAACTTGGCTAAATAAAAGAGAATATCTTCAGATCTGATAGAGTTAAGGTGCTCAACTGAGTTGTGGTAGCACGGGAGGGTGCTCAAGGTGTTAAACAGTGATTTGAGACAACGCCATAACAGTTAGCACGTTCGAGGACGAACGTATGTTTAAGTGGGAGAGAATGCAATGACCCGACCAGTCGTTTTGGGCTCTAGCGCGTCATTCAGTATTTTGAGGCCATGAGTACCTTCACTTCAGGTATTATGACTTGTACACATGGTCGGAATTGAATTCTAGGAGTTTTGGAGTTGATTTGCAAAGAGAATTCTGGTTTCGGAAGCTTTAAGTTGGAAGAATCGACTAAGGCTGGGTCTTTTAGTAAATGACCTCGGAATCGGGATTTGAAGGTTCCAGCAGGTTCGTGTGATGATTTCGGACGGGGCCGTATTTTCGGATCGGGTTTTGGATGACCCGGGAGCGTTTCAGCGCCTATTGTGGAAGTTAGCATTTTTTTGGAAGAATTTCATAAATTTGGGTTAGAGTGCATTTCAATTTTATCGATGTCTATTTGGGATTCCAACTCTGGGAATAGCGCCGAATGGTGATTCTGTTATTGGAAGCGCGATTAGAAGTAAATTCGGAGGTCTCTAGGTCATTTTAGAGTCATTAGGCTAAAGTTAGAAATTCGAAGGTAGTGAGGAGTTAGACCGGAAGTGGACCTTTGGATATCGGGGTCGGATTCTGATTCCGGAAGTTGGAGTAGGTCCATAATGTCGAATGTGACTTGTGTGCAAAATTTTAGGTCAATTGGACATTATTTGATAGGTTTCGGCATCGAATGTTGAAGGTCGAAATTATAAAGTTCATTAATCTTGAATTTGAGTGTGGTTCATGATTTTAGCGTTGTGTGATGTTATTTGAGGTCTCGAGCAGGTCTGCATTATGTTTTCGAACTCGTTGGTGTGATTGGACAGGGTCCCGGGGGCCTCTGGTGGATTCCGGGTGGTTAACGGGTCAAAAAATGGAATGTGAGGAAGGGCTGCCGCAGCTGAGCATTTTGTGTGGTCACACCTGCATGAAGAGGGCCGCAGGTGCAAGACCGCAGGAGCGGGAGCAGACTCGCAGAAACGGGTTTTTCTGGGGAAGGAGTGGACCGTAGATGCGGTCGAGATCCGCAGAAGCGGGACCGCACCTGCGTGTATGAAGCCGCATAAGTTGAGTGGAGGCCTGGTGAGAGACCAAAGAAGCGGTAGTGTGGGCCGCACCTGCGAAGCCGTGGAAGCAGTCAACTGACCACATGTGTGAAGAATCACTGGGCAGTGTGTTTATTTTAAAGACGGGATTTGGCAATTTTCACCCATTTACACTTTGGTTGGGCGATTTTGGAGCCTTTCAAGAGAGGGGATTTCATCATCTATTATAAGATAAGTAATTCCGCAAGTATTAAGTTAAATACATGATTCTATATGGATTTGAACATGAAAATTAGTATAAATTTTGTGGTTTTGGTAGAAGAACTAGAATTTGGTATTTTGGATTTTTGAACACGAATTTGGACATGGAATTGGGAGTAAAATATATATATGAGTTCGTAATGTTATAGGTAATCTTTATCTTCGAAAATTTCGGAATCCGGGCAGGTGGGCCCGAGGGTTATTTTATCGACTTTTCGAGCTCAGTTGGAAAATTGTATAAATTGAATTGTCGTGAGTATTGGAGTATGTTCTTATGGGTTTGCACATTTATTGACTAGTTTTGGAGAGTTAGGCATCCGTTAGAGTTGTTTGAAAGGCTTGGAAGCCGGCTATGGAACTTCGGAGCGAAGTAAGTCTCCTTTCTAACCTTCTAAGAGGGAATTAACCCCATAGGTGGACTAAATTATTATATGCTTCTATTTGTGGGGGCGACATACGCACGAGGTTACGAGAGTACGTACGTAGCTACTAGTTATGCCCATGTCCGGGTAGTTTTAGGCTTACATCATGCCTTGTTGATATTGTTATTGAATTATGTTCATTGTTTGCCTTGAGAGGGAGCGAGACTGAGCTTGCTTATTCAATGTTTTGAGAGGAGTTGAAATTTAAAAATTTATGATTTAAAAGGTCTCGTTGAACTTCGTAATTTCGAAAAGAATTGAGGAATATTATAATAACTTAATAAATCTATGTGTAGCCGCGTCGCATGTATGTTTCGCGAGCGGGGTATTTCCTTCTACTACTCTTATGGGATCGGGCCGTTTGCCTCAACAAGATTTATGTACCACACTCTCATGGGAGTGGGTCATTCGCCTCGGCAGGTTAATAGATGCATCTATGGTTCGCGCCATTCGACCCTCTGGTAGTGCACAATTTACTTTTATGTTGGATCGGGCCGTATGCCTCAACATTTCCTATATATATATATATATATATATATATATATATATATATATATATATTATCCTCATGGAATCATGCATAATATTTGGCTAGAAGCCAGTGTATCTGAGGGTCTCCCCCTTATTTGAATTATGACAACCTCTTGATGAAATCCATTGTATCTATGTATATGGTCCCGTTACGGAGGGAACTTGCTAGTTGAGAGCTGAGTAAATGGTAAAGGAGGGAATTATACCACGCAATTTATACTTGTTGGTTTCATATATTTACTCTGTTTCATATTTATTCACTTCTTTACCATACCTGATATTATTCGACCACTAGTAAGTGTCGGAGTCGACCCCTCGTCACTATTTCTTCGAGGTTAGACAGGATACTTACTTCGTACTCATACTACACTTGCTGTACACTTTTTATGTACAAGTACATGTATGGATAGTGGCTTCGTGGGCACAACAGCGTGGTTGGTACGGGGACTTAGGTGAGCTGCATCTTACAAGACAATCCGCAGCCAGCAGAGTCTCCTTCAGACCTATTGTATTTCTCTTCTGTCCAGTTTGTATTCTGGATAATTATTGTATTACATTCTAAATTCCTAGAAATTTCTCGTGCACTTGTGACACCGGGTTCTGGGATGACTATGGGATTTATTCATTATTTGAACTTGTTAAAGACATCTCGTTACTCAGTGGAAATTCATTATTTTCTATTTAATGTAATGAAAAGAAATGAATCAAAAATAACAAAAGGAGAATTTAATTAACTAGTTTTTGTTGGCTTGCCTGACAGTGGTGTCCGGCGTCATCACGCCCTTTAAATGGATTCTAGGTCGTGAATATATATATATATATATATATATATATATAGGCCATTGATCCCTCCCCCTCTTTATGAATATGTAGTGGAAGTTGAAAATAATATGTGCTTCAATTGGTACAACTCAAAAACTCTCTGATGATGCTGAATTGATGAAGATAGAGTTTCCAGAGAATACTCCAATGCCCCTCGACGTTGCTGCACAATTGAATGAAGTTGGAGCTGCTGATATAGACAAAGGCATGCAGCCTGGCGAAACCACACTGGAAGACAAACGTCAAGGTATTCTATAGATCACAAATTTATTACATTTGATCCAAGTATATTTTTACAATTTGAAATTTTACATACTTGATTTTCTTTTTTATGTTTTTTGATGATTATTTAGAAAGATTCAATGCAGCTCAAAAAGAAATTGGTGAGCTTATTCGGCTATATGAAAAAGGAGAAATACATCTATTCACACATGTTGGCTCACAGACAGGTATGAAGTGTGTTTGTATGATTTTATAAAATTTAGTCAGTATTATTTAGTATATTTTCTCTTTTTTCATGAATATATAGGCGTATCTGAAGGTAATGGAAGTGGATCTGTTGGAATGCAAACACCATATGTGTCGCAACAGTTAGACCAGGTAGTTATTTACTGCAATTCGATTACAAGGTGTTTTCTTGCCTAATGTGTGTTTTGTATCAGCTGTATTTATGTATATTTTTTCCTTGCTTTTGCAGATTTCATCTGATGCATCAGAACTTCTTCCAAATCCTATGTAACGACCTGGTCATTCGTTTTGAGTATTTGTAGCCCATTTCCCCTATCTTTGTTTATTTATGTGTTATACAGTTGTGTTGAGTTGTGTCGAGTTTGTAAGTTTGGATTCAGAGTATTTGGAGTGAAATGATCATTTAGTTTCTTGGAAGCTAAGTTAGAAAAGTCAACTGGAAGTTGACTTATGATTAAAAAAACTCAGATTTGGATTTTCATGATTCGGTTGGCCTCGTTGGGTGATTTTAGGCTTAGGAGTGTGTCCGGAACGTAATTTGGAGGTCCGTGGTAGAATTAGGCTTGAATTGGCGAAAGATGAAAATTTGGCGATTTTGGTCGGCAGTGAAAAATTAGGTATCGGGGTTGGAATGGAATTCCGGAAGTTGGAGTAGGTTAGTAGTGTTATTTGTGGCGTGTGTGCAAAATTTGAGGTCATTTGGACGTGGTTTGATAGGTTTCGGTGTCGTTGGCGAATTTTGGAAGTTTAGAAGTATTAGGCTTGAAATCGAGGTTGATTTGGTGTTCCAGAGGTTCGACTAGGTTTGGGTAATCATTTATGACATGTTGGTACTTTTGGTTGAGGTCCCAAGGGCCTCGGGATGATTTCGGATGGCTAACGCGAAGCGTGGAATTCTGAAAATGCAGATGGAAGCTGTTGGTGTAAGGCGACTGGTGTGGCCACACCTCCGGATGGGGAAACGCAGGTGCGATGATCGCAGGTGTGGACGACATGTCGCAGATGCGGAATTGGCCAGGCTGGATAAGGACCCCAGATGTGGAGGATAAGGACCCCAGATGTGGAGGATGGGCCACACCTGCGGAGTCGCAGGTGCGGTAGGTGAGTCGCAGGTGCGGATTTTGGACCCTTAAGGGATTTTGCGCAGGTGCGCACCTGGGACCGCGGGTGCTGGTCCGCAAGTGGGCACTGGGACCAAGGGTGCGGGTCCGCAGGTGCGCACCTGGGACCGTGGGTGCGGGTCCGGAGGTGTGGTCATCGCTGGGCAGAGCATATAAATATGACCCTTTGAGAAATTTTACCCTTTTTCCTCCATTATTGAACGGGTTTTTGAGCTAGGGCAGTGTTTTTCAAGGGAGAATCAAGAGACATCACTGAGGTAAGTGGTTTGGGATTAATTACACGAGTGTATGATGTTTTTCCATTGATTAGGCATGAAATGTGTAGGAGTTTAGGGTGAAATTGAGGGACTTTAGGGATTGCGTTTTGGAGAGGTTTAGATAGGGATTTGAGGGACCAAACGGAGTTCGATTTTGATGAATTTTATATAGTTAGACTCGGGAGAGGACGAGGGTTTTGATTCTGCGATTGTTGACTGATTTCGAGACGTGGTCCCAGGGGCCAGGTTTTGGCCAATTTCGGATTTTTGGCATATTTATGTAGTTTTTATTGAGGAATTCAATTCTTTAGACTATGTTGA
The DNA here is from genome assembly GCA_005239505.1 of Nicotiana paniculata. Classification (NCBI taxonomy): domain Eukaryota; kingdom Viridiplantae; phylum Streptophyta; class Magnoliopsida; order Solanales; family Solanaceae; genus Nicotiana; species Nicotiana paniculata. Next base: position 38,090 of record ML347760.1, on the reverse strand, counting down.
TAGTAGTATTCTGATTTTGGTTAGATTTGGAGATTTTGGAGATCGAGTCGAGAAACGTGGGCATCCCGGAATAGAATTTTTATGCGGTTGAGGTAAGTAACAGTTTTAAATCTGGCTTTGAGGGTATAATCCCGGAGATTTGATATCATGTGATTGTGTAGAAGTGATACCCATGCTAGGTGACAGGCGTGTGAGTGTGCACCGCGGGGGATTAGGAATTGGTTCATCCCGTGAGGATGTGAGGCTTAATAGCTATCATCTATGGTTCTGTGTTTACTTGTTGTTGAACTTATTTGACTTCATGTTAGATATCATGTTTAGTCTTTATTCATGCTCACGTTATTTGTACTCAGTCATATAAACTATTGTACATTTTTATCTCGGTCTCTATTATTTTGCTGATATGTTGTGATACTTAATGTGGGTTGTGTCCCCTTATTTGTGGTGCATTATGAGGCTGGAGAGGTACATGACTGAGTGAGGCCGGGGGCCTGGTTGTGAGGATATTAATATCATAGCGCGTGAGTTGTCCGTAGAACTTGAGGTGACCATGTGGATCCAGGTATTGATATTGTAGCGAGTGAGTTGTCCGCGTAGAACGTGAGCTTTCCGTGCGGATCCAGGTATTGATATGGTAGCACGTGAGCTGTCCGTTCTTAGCGCGGAGTGTTGAGTGCTGAGTGCGAGTGATGAGTAATGGAACGACAGTGTTGTGAGTTCATATTCACTTTTGTTGTTGTTGTAGTATCTGTTAAATTCCTTTGTAGCATTAACTAAGTTATGGTAATTTACCTGTTTATTTATGTTATTGATAAATTGTGGAAAATAAATAATTGGACTGTTTTGCTTAGCTCGTCACTACTACTCAGTTCCTTAGTTATTTCTGTTACTACTGAGTCGATTGTACTCATACTACACCTTGCACTTTATGTGCAGATCCAGGTGAGTTGGAGCCCGACGATCAATGATTTCAGGCCGGCTATCTGTGGAGATTGCAAGGTAGTTGCTAGTGTCTGCAGGACCTGTTACTCCTTTTATCATTTATTCCTCTAGACATTACTATATCTTAGTTCATAATTTTGAAGCTCGTGACTTAGTGACACCCCGATGTTGGGGCTCGATTTCGTACTTTATGTTATTATTATTTAGAGTTGATTTAGTTTATGAAAATCTAAAGGTTGGAAATTTTTTTATTAATTTCATATAATTGATTTAGTAGTAATGTTTTTGAAATAGGCTTGCCTTGTAACACGATAGGCGCCATCACGACCATGGTTAGATTTTGGGTCGTGACATCCTAAGAGAAGGAAGATGTTTAGTTCTCCTAATGTTTTGTGTGACACCAGTGATATCCCCAACTTCAATTTATGTTCATTTTCGCTGGGTAGTACACAAGTGACTGGTTCAGAAGGTAATTCTGCTGCTGATGTTGTTGGTGAAGAGAGACAACAACATCGTGAACAACAAGGAGTTGGTCAAGTATCTGCCACCATGGCTGTGGATTTTTCCCCTGCTGGTGAACCGAAGCAGTTAGTTGTGACAGAACAGCAGGAAGAGCAAGCAAATGAAAACCAGATAAAAAAGGGAAAATGATTCGTATGGAGAGTATTTGGTTTAAATCTCCTTACGTCATTCCTAAACAAAAGCAAAGGGGGAAAGATTGGAAAGTAGGAAAGATTACACGAAGGTGTCCCTTCCATTATGTTAATCAAGACAGTGGATTGATGCAAAAATTTACAGACTGGTTGAAGACGGATGCCAGTGAATATAATTCCAAGCCATTCAGATTAGCTCGAATTGATATTCCAAAGTCATTCTTTACCGAGCTTGTGGATCCTACCTCTGATCTTTCAGATGAAGTAAGTTATTAAGTTTGTTTTTTGAATTGGTTTTCAACTGTATTTCCCAAAACTTCAGCTTATTTTTATAGTAAAGTTTTGTACTAATTTGGTAAACTTCAGTTTTATGCATAGTAAAACTGTTGAAGTTGTTTAGCTTATTTTCTAAAACATCAGCCTAAGCTTGCTGAAGTTTTGACATGCAGTCTCTAGTTTGTTTTCTAAACTTTTAATCAAACATGCTGAAGTTTTTTAGATTATTTCCTAACACTTCAAACTGAATATGCTTAATTTTTTTTCATGCAGTTTGTAGTTTAGTAATGCGTTTTTTCTAAACTTCATACTTATGCATGCTGAAGTTTTTTATTTCACATATTTTGTTTTGTTGTTGTTCATTTGCAGCATATTGAAGTGGGCGTATATTTATTGCACCCAAAATAATTCTATCACCTTTCAAATTATTCAAAATCAAGATGTGTAGTAACAAATTTAATTTTTGATCAGTATATGACTAAGTTGGCTAGTGTTCATCCTTCAGATGAACAGAAGAAGAAAATTAGAAAAAGGAAGGAAAAGAGAATGGAGGAGGAAAAAAATGAAAGGGAAAAAGATCAAACCAAAGAGAAAGAGGACAGCCAAAAAATAGGAATGTGAGGATTATGAAGAAGAAGAAGTCGAGATTGAGAAACTTACTGAGTTTAATTGGCTTATTAAAGAATCAACTGGTGAAAAGGTGGCCAACTACGTAAGAGGCATTGAACTTTAATGTGATATCTCATGGGCATCTGCCAAAAAAGTAGTCTTTCCAATTTGACTTAAGCCAAGGTCGGGCCAGACATCAACGCACTACTTATTTGGAATTTTGCACTTTAAAGATAAACTATATATGTGTATGATTCCATGAGCAATTTAGCATATGAGTGTGCGGTTAAACATGTCAAAATTATGCACGGTTGATCCCACACTGTCTCAAATGCTTAGAGTTTGGCACACACAATAAAAGTTATGGGGAAAATCCTGTGGAAAATTTTAAAATTAAGTGAATGAACACACCCCTACAGGATAACAAGTATGTGTTTGGCATATGTTTTACAATGCATCTTATGTTTGTTAAGTTTTTCTTCTTGTGTTAACTATTCTTCAATTCTTTTTCATGTTCTTTTTGTAGTGTTTATTGTGGTATATTTGCTCTTAAGTTCAATAATATGCGGTTGAAGCTAGAAGATATCTCCAATTTCGATCAAAGTCAGGCATTGACATTCAAGAGAGAATTGGCTGTAAATCTTTGGGCTCATGGAAAGTGGAAACAAGATAGCGGTTATAGAACTCCAGAAGAGCAACTAGGACATGGCTATGGAGAATATGAAGAGACTCTGTGTGAACTTTTTGAATAGAGAATAACGTGTAAATGAAAAACAAATTTTTTCCTTTTTTTTCAAGGATGTAATTGAAAATAAAATTGGATTTTGTCAATATACATTAATTTGTGTGAATTATGTGCTGTCTGTTTTTTTAAATTTTTGCTATATTCGCATTAATTAGTTTTTTAGTTGCCTTGGGTTGTATCAAATATGTTTGTCTCTTTTATCGTGAATTTTAAGTATATTTTTGTTGAAATTCAGCATGCTAAACTTCATCATGAAGTAGACAACTTCTGCTTTTTAGGCGAAACTTTTGGTTAAAACTCATAACAAAAGTGTTGACTGTAGGAAAAAATCTTCAGCTTATTTAGTGCTGAAGTTTTTACAAATGAACTAAATAACTTCAGCATCTTCTGCTGGAGTTTTTGAAAAAGCTTTATGACAAAACTTAAGAGTACAGGACAAAACTTCAGCATATTTAGTGCTAAAGTATTATCAAATGAACTAAAAAACTTCAGCATCTTTTGCTGAAGTTTTTGAAGAAGTTGTATGACAAAAATAATGAATCCAGGACAAAACTTTAGCTTATTGAGTGCTGAAGTTTTTACAAATGAACTAAACAAATTCAGCATCTTCTGCTAAAGTTTTTGAAAAAGTTGTCACACCTCCTTTTTCCACTACCCCCGAATTAATGAAGGGGACATTATTCGAATTTGGGATTTATTTATTATTTCAGAGAAACCACCCGGATTTTTGACGATGTTCCGGGACACCATTTTATTTTGAAGATCCCAAACCGAGGAAAATTTGACTCTGTTTGAATTTTTGTCTGCGGCCAGAAATCTGAGTAAGGAATTTTGTTAACCCGGGAGAAGGTGTTAGGCATTCCCGAGTTCCGTGGTTCTAGCACGGTCTCTTAACTAGTAATATTTGGCCTAATTGTCTGATTTATTTACGTATTTTAAACCTATGGTGCTTTTAGCCTTTTTCAACTTGTTAGCCGCTTTCAATGTTTATGGACTTATCTTGAAATATAATTCACAATGGCGTGCACTTATTTATTTCTGGACACATTATAACTACGCCACATGAAATGCACCTGCAATTACAAAGTGTGATTTTTATTATAGTTTGAAGTTGAAGACGGGGACATGAGTTGTCGCGCCCGAATGTAGATTACGTGGTCAAGACTATGGTCATGACGGTTTCATAGTGCCTATTTGAGGCGATGTTCGTTTATTCTTTATGCTTTCCATTTGAGGGAGCATTTTTAGTTTTAAAATCAATTAGGACGTTTATGGATTATCTTGGACAAGTTACGATGACGTACACTTTTTGTATTTTAGCACATGGCAAAAACGTCACATGAAATGCACCTGTGATTTCTACGTGCGTTTTATTAGTTGTTTAGAGTTAAGGGTCGGGGGCATGAGTTGCCACTCCCGAGTGTAGGTTAAGGTAATTTGAGGTAATACTCAATTTGTCAGGTTTAAAAGTAAAGGTGTTCATTCTACCTAAAGATTGCTTAAAATGATGTTCAATAGCCTAAAGATAATATGTGTTGGGCTATGGCCACATTTAAGCCCCAAATTGTATCACTTTAGGCCATCCTAATTAGGTTATTTGGACATGATTCGAAAAACAGTTAAGAACAAACATGATAATACATCTCGCATCTATATGGTAAGAAATAAGGCAGATTTGGATTGTGAATATAATGTTACATGTACAAGATTTCTTTACCATGTGCTCTGCTCCTATATACTAAACAAGAGTATTTATATACAGCTCATGGATCCAACATGGAACTTTGTCTTAAATTTTGTGACAGAACAAGCCCTAAAAACTGAACTAAGCCATGGTTTGCTTTTATTTAGAGCGGACAGTCTAAGAAAAGACCCGGATTTCTGATTCTATCTTTTTGATAACCGATTTGAAAACCCATTTGTGTTAAATAGTGAGAAATTTACAGCGGATTTTGTGAATGAACACACTTCTCAAGCTAATTGACAACATAAGAGAAAATGACTGGTTACAGATTGTTTAACACAATTAATGGGTCTAACATTCCAGGTCCCATAGCCTGAAATTCAGACACTATCAGGCTCGATTGGGCCATGTTTACGAGTCTGACCCAGCTCGGGTGACCTTGGCAGGTCTGGACCATAACTACTATAGTAATAAACGTTTCATAATTAAGAAAAATATAACCGATCATAAATTTTATATAGTTCAGTCTATATATACAACTGAAAAAAGGCGAATGTATATAGAAGACTGTAGATATGCTATTACTATTACACTATTCCTAAACCATAGTAATACTGATTTTTACTAATAGGAAAAATAAATAAGGGAAAACAAAGCTAGTTGTTGCTCCTGTGCAAGCCAGCAAACATGTCCTTCAAAGACTTAAACCTGCATTTTTCAATGTTAATCTAAAATTATAAGTCCAAAGTTTGAGTACTTGGGCAGTATTAACGACGGACCTTTGGACATTTTGTGACATGAATCTAACCAAAAAAGGAAGTTAGATTCAACCTTAGTGATGCCATAGGAGAACAAAATATGTTCATGCCTTATTATGGACTGAATCTAACCATAGAATGGGTAGATTCAAACCCAGTGATATCACTTTGTTTAGACTCTTTAACAATCATCTTTTTGTCATGCAACAGATTTTGGCAAGCATTTATTCAAATACTTTGACTACTATGGGCATTTTGAGGAGTGAATCCGACTATTTTGTTACTTCAGATTCACTTTCCTAAAGCTCCTTCTCATTACACACTTATATCCCTTGAAGGATAATTTTCAACAAAGCTAAACTACTGTTATGCACTATCAATGGGGTGACTGAATCTAACCATAGAAAGGGTAGATTCAAACCCAGTGATATCACTTTGTTTAGACTCTTTAACAATCATCTTTATGTCATGCAACAGATTTTGGCAAGCATTTATTCAAATACTTTGACTACTATGGGCATTTTGAGGAGTGAATCCGACTATTTTGTTACTTCGGATTCACTTTCCTAAAGCTCCTTCTCATTACACACTTATATCCCTTGAAGGATAATTTTCAACAAAGCAAAACTACTGTTATGCACTATCAATGGGGTCAGATTCATCTACCCTAGTGCAAACTTAAAATAATTCCAAACCATATAGAGGCTTGCTTATTTATCAATTTTAGAGGATGGATATGACCATTCAAAGGTTCAGATTCCTCACTCTAATGCCTTTCTTAATTACATATTTTATACCCTTTAAAGGGGTAAACATTAGCCAACCATACTAATGTTTGTGCACCACTTAGGGATGAATTTGACTATTAAGAAGTCATATTCATCTACCCTAATGCCAATATCCTAAACTATCTAGAGACTTGCGTATTGAATCTCTTTATTGACCAAAGAGACTCAATCGAAAGCATATTTCTGCATTCTTATTGATAGAATCTGACCATAGAGAAGGTGAGATTCAAACCTTAATGCAGCTTATTTCCTAAAATAGAACTATGAGTACTTATCACATTAATATATATATATAATCTGAAGCAAACAATCACACACCAACAGGAGAAATACTAACATCAAGACATTACCTATCACACTCACAGAGTCATTATCATGCCAATAAACATCTACACAGTCACATCTAACAAAACAGAAATAGTAACCTCACTTATCAAGAACAACAAGTTTTATACAGTGAGCAGAGAATGAGGATTCTAGTACCAAAAATTTCATAAAGAAGAGATGAACTGATACATACCTTTAAAGAGAAAAAAAAATAGCAAAGATACTTGACCAAATAAAGGTCAAGTATGAACATAACAACAAGAAGGAAGAGAAATCAGCAGCAGCAAATAGAAACCCAAAGAAAACCCAGTAGCCCAGAAAGAATTGATCCAGAAATCTTGAGTAAGAATGCTTAAAACTCCTAAAAATCAGAGTCTAAAGTAAAAGAAACAGGAGCTGAGCACTAGACCATGTATTTATGAACTTGATTCCAAGGGAAATCAGGTTTTTCTTTGTTTTTCTACCAATACCCTTTTTTTTTAAAATTTTTATTTATGAATGAGAAGAAAATTTTTGATTCTTTTTGTATTTTCAGAATGTATTAGTAGCTAAGAGAGATTGAAATAATGTTCTTTAGAATGTCCAAACAAAATCCCCTGTCTAAAAGGGAGGGGGGTCTATTTATAGGAGACTTGGGAATGGGATATCCTTTGGTATATCCCTAATTCATTAGGCTGAAGAGGGTAAATGTACAGCTGTCCCCCTTTCCTTTTGGGACAGCTACCCCTTTCCAGAACATTCCAGCCTTAGAAAGACCTTTCTACCCTTAAAAATCTGATTTCCTAATCTTCATTACCTGTTGTACCCCTTGGAGTCCCTGAATTTACCATTGGGTAATCAAGGTTAAACTCACTTGGGTTATTGTTTAACTCTAGTTACCCAACCCTAGTTAGGTCCCATATGTGACTACTAGTTGTTTTTTTTAACCAAGGTTAGATCAACTAATTAAAGGTTAATTGATTAAATGCATAAAGATAGTTTTCATACTAATTATCTATATTTAAGTTAATTAAAAAAAGTTAGGTCAATCAATTTAACTCCTTAACTTTAACTAACTGATTTAGTTAAGTTAATCCAATTTGATTACCTATAATCATAGGCTTAACCAATTATTAAACCTAGGTTTAAATTAATTAGTCGATCAGTTTAACTAGGCTTCTTTAAGGTTAGTCAACTCAGTTTTCTTAACTTAGGTTAAATGATTTGTTCAGTTAATGAAACCTAAATTAATTATCTTAAATAGATTTTTAACACACGAGACAGGAATACTCACACTTGATCGATTCAATGCAACAAATATGGAAAACAGTGAAAGACAACAAACAAATATGGATTTAGAACGATGACATATTCATGATGATCTTTTACAGAAAAGAAATCAGAAATGGGGAAGTACCAATTGAGAAAACTTGGCCGGAAAAGTTGAAGGTCGCCGGACCTTAGCTGGACCCCGTTAGGGTTTGAAAATGAATCAAACCCTCATGAATTGATTGCCCTAGTCAAGAGCAATCGACCCATGAAGGTCTGAGCCATTGGGTGTCTCTAAATCCGCTGGGGAGTAATTTTAGGATTTTCAGATTCTTAGATCTGAAATTCCTCGCTTTTTGTTGGTTGTTGGAAGAAACAAATGATGGGAGGCGATTGATGAGGCGATGGGGACCACCTAGTAAAAATTTGGGCAAGTTTGGAGAAGCTTCGCCGCCGGCAGGCGATTTTCGGTCGGCGGAGATGGGTGAGGACACGGCGGAGGCCGGCGGAGGCTTCAGAGAGAGGATAGAGATGGAACGGGTGGGGGTTAAACTTTGGTGAAATGAGGGGGTGGGGTTCAGTTCGGACATATATATATTAAAACAATAATTAGTTCCCAGTCGTTGGATCTGGGAAGATCAACGGTTGGGATTAGCTTACTTATTCTAAACGGGGTCGTTTGGGTAATGGAGGGGTCAGGTCGGGTTTTGTTCCTTTGGGCCTGGGTCGTTTGAGTGTTGGGAGAGGTGAGTTTTGGGCCTGGGCAGATCTAGCCCAGGTCCGACTTTTAACCCATTTTTAGAATGTAAACTCAATTAATTAATTAAATTAAGACTAAACATGTAATAACTAATTTTAGAATAGTTTTATCCAATATAATTAATAAAGAGTCATATGGTTTTAATTACTCCTAATCAATTAAAGGACAAACTTCACAATTTTGTTAAAAGAGCTAATAAAATGAAGAAATTAAACATGAATCGACTTTATATCAAATAATTATATTTATTTAGATGTTAACTAAAGTTATGTGCTTAATCATGCCATTTTAAATTATTTATGTATTTAAATGGCGGATTAAGGATATATAATGTAAACAAATAAATTTGCAAATATTATAAATTCAATAAAAATTCATAAAACTAATTAATTACTGAGATTTATAGGATTATACGATAAGTAAAAAATCACATGCTCAAAGCTGCCCCTCTTTGGTCAGTAAAATGAAGAGTTTCCGGGCAAAGACAAAGTAAGAGACCATAAATGACTTTACCCATTCGTATGTTCTATTGTGAAGCGTTTTTGAAAAGTTTGACGGACCCCTGCTTCATAGGTTGCCTACATATCCTTGGCGATAAAGGAATCATATCAGTGTATTTCTGGAAGTTTTGGTAGCTAGGACTACCGAGTAACTGTGGTTTCACTACGGCGGTTGCTGTTACTGCTGCTGATCTCCTTATTACACCAAAAGTAATCAAAATGACAGACTAACTAAACATATCAGCTGCTAGTTACAAGATTCCTATCTAAGGCCTGGTCTTGAGTCTTGATCTTCCGCTGACTCTGACCTGGATCTTGACGCTTGTTAGCCTCAGGTGTTGGTTTCATCTTATCGTTCTTCGGATCAAGGCAGGATGTGCCGAACATATGATTTCAATCTCGTTCTGAATAGTCCATGTCTTCCCCGTTTCTGCACTTTGGATTCAATCTTCTCTTTTCTCTTTTTGTTTTATTATTCTAGATCGAAACTTCTTCTTTTGGTCGTCTCGAGTCCAATGTCCTAACAAATTTTATCTTCACAATCAAAAAGCGAACAAATGAAATTTTTTGCCCCAGTTTTCACTAGGAAATTTTCATGAGTTATTGTAAGGAAATCTATACTACTTTATTATTGAAAACAAATGAAAAGCCTGGAATAGTGCACCCGACGTTATTGTAAACTAGGGAGTGGATACCCTATGTTCAAAGGTAAAATCAACTAGGGGTTGGAGATCCTATGAAGAGAAGTCACAGGTTATGATGTCGTCAAAAAAAAAAAAAATTTATCGGGTTATGCCGGCGTCGGGGGGGGAGGATCAACGGGTTATGCTGTTATCAAGAAAGAGATCACCAGGTTATGCTGGTGTCTGGAAAGGTCAACGGGTTATGCTGTTGCCGGAAAAAGGGGTCATCGGGTTATGCAAATGTCAGAAAATGGTCAACAGGTTATGCTGTTGTCAAAAGAGGTCATCAGGTTATGCCGACATCTAGAAAGGTCAACAGGTTATGTTGTTGCCGAAAAAAAGATCATTGGGTTATGCCAACATCAGAAAATGATCAACAGGTTATGATGTTGTTTAGGAAAGGATCACCAGTTTATGCTGGTGTCTGGGAGGTCAACAGGTTATGCTGTTGCATGGAAAAGAGATCACCTGGTTATGCCAGTGTCAGGAGATGATCAATAGGTTAGGCTGTTTTCAAAAAGATCACCAGGTTATGTCGATGTCCAGGAGGTCAACATGTTATGTTGTTTCCTGAAAAAGACATCATCGGGTTATGCCAGTGTCAGGAGATGATCCACAGGTTATGTTGTTGTGAGAAAGATCACCAGGATTTGCTGGTGTCTGGAAAGGTCAACAGGTTATGCTGTTGCCTGGGGAAAAGAGATCAATGGGTTATACCAGTGTCTGAAGATGATCAACAGGTTATGCTGTTGTCAGGAAGATCACCAGGTTATGCTTGTGTCTGGAAAGGTCAACAGGTTATGCTGTTGCCTGGGGAAAAGAGATCAATGGGTTATACCAGTGTCTGAAGATGATCAACAGGTTATGCTGTTGTCAGGAAGATCACCAGGTTATGCTTGTGTCTGGAAAGGTCAACAGGTTATGTTGTTGCCTGGAAAAGGGAGTGATCAATAGGTTATGCTGTTGTCAGAAAAAGAAGAGATCACCAGGTTATGCCGGTGTCTGCTTGGGTGTGGGACCCTATGTTGGCATCAACTAAGGACTGGGATTACCTCGGTTGGAAAATGTTTTTCAAGGGGTTGAGGACCCCATGCTACTTTAGGGTTGCATCATATTCAACTGCATTTCTTCTTTTTTATATATTTGCGGGAAAAGAATTTTGGAGGAAACTTCCCTTTCTTTGGAGTCAATGCTGCAGAGCTCCTTCTAGCTCTTGCGCAATTCCTTTTGATCGCACCTGCTTTTTGCACGGTTGCTTTCGCACGGTTGTTTTTGCACATGTTCCCTATTTTCAAAAAAAGAAAAATTTGTTAGTTTGAAACGGTGGTTGGTTTTGCGGCCTTGATTTTCAACTGCTCGATCTCAGTTCTTTTGATGAAGACCTCAACCACTTGCTTGCTTGTTTGCTTGTTGGGGATTGGGTTTCATCTCTAATCCTGGGGGCCTTGGCTTTCCAGATTTTGCCATGTCGATCGGTCACGTCGGACCCAACATTTTGCTTTGTCTTTGTAGGATTTTCACTTGCTATCCTTTTGGATTTCCAGAGTATTTTGGGGGGGGGGGATTTTTGACCCCTCAAATTCTGCTGCAACGGTTAGTCGCGTGGGACTTAACCTTTCCAACTTTATTTCGCCTTTATTGGCTTTTCATTCCTGACTTTTCTTCCAACTGTAACTTTAGGTCATTTGGGATATTTCGGATTTTCAAACCTTGCCAAGATGGTTAGCCACGCGGGGCTCAACCTTTCAACTTCAATCGCATTTATAGGCACTTCAATTTGATTTCCTCCTTTCAAGGGTTTTGAGTTTGAAGTATCGGCCGCTATGGCCAGTCGAGATCGACTCGATGCCTCTGACGAGGCTGGATGCCTTTCGCATATTAGCCCGTGTCAAATGAGAGCCCTATAAATCAGTCTTGACATCCTTTCTTTGCCTTAGTTTCGGGATAGTGTTAGACCGAAAGGGATTCAAAGAAAAATGAACGACAGAATGGACAATGACTTTAAACAAAAAGTATCTCTTTCGGAGGAAAAGAAAGAAGGACTTATCTGGAGTGCATGCGTACTTCAATGATCATGACATGCATTTTGGACTGGATGTCTGATCCGTGTAAACCGTCCGACTCTCAGAAATTCATCACAACTATTATCACGAGATCGAGAAACCTTGCCCCGGACTGCGTCCATATCAGTGATCCATTATCCTTTTTGATTAGTGGCACCCTTTACGGGTTTTCACCGACTAACCTCTATCATTTGTCTTCTTACCGTCGTCTTGTAGTGCTCTTTGTGAGTTTTCACTAACAAGACTCTCTCGTTTTCAATTTCTCTACTCACCGTCGCCTTACAGTGCCCGTGTGGGTTTTCACCGATAAGACTCTCTCATTTTAATTTCTCTCATTGCTTGTATCAGCTCCAAATAATTGTATCCTCCAATTTTGGACATCTTTGTCGATTGATCGGAAGGACTTGAACAAGGTTTTGGTGCAAAGAAATTGTATTGAATTACAACTTTGGAACCCCTCCGGCGACACATTGCTGAATCTTAAACCTTGCCCCAGCTTAAACTCTTGGGGAAATGTGGATTTTTATTTTGGTGTGACTGAACCCCAGGGAGAGGCTGCCTACGTATCCTTTCGGAATCAAGTCGAACGTAGTTCAGGAGACTTTTGTTGTTCTTGTTGTTTTTTTTTTTTAATAACACCTTTGTGTTCCAAAGTGGGTAATCAAAGAAGAGTAACCGGCTCAAAGGGTTTGCAATAGGGTTAATGCTTTTTGGGTAGCGAGAATTAAAGCCTTCATCATCCCAACTGGAAAACACTTGCAAATACATAGAGGATCAAACATAGTACCTCTTGACGGCATCTGCATTGGCAGCCGTTTCGGGGTCATTTCCTTTGATGTCCCCCAGGTATAACGCTCCTTTTGGTAGCAATTTCCTTATGATGTATGGACCTTTCCAGTTTGGGGCGAATTTTCCTTTCGCTTCTTCGTGGTGTGGGAGGATACGTCTTAAAACGAGTTGCCCTACTTCGAAGTTCCTAGGTCGCACTTTTTTGTTGTAAGCCGACCATTCTTTGCTGGTATAATTTTCCGTGGCACACTGCGGCTATTCTTTTCTCGTCAATCAGAGTTAATTGCTCCAGTCGGGTCTTGACCCACTCATTATCTTCAATTTCTGCTTCGACAATAACCCGAAGGGGAGGAATTTCGACTTCAGTGGGTATTACGATTTCAGTGCCATAAACCAATAGGTAAGGGGTAGATCCAACCGATGTATGCACAGTCGTGAGATATCCTAACAATGTAAAAGGAAACTTTTCATGCCATTGCCTGGATGTTTGAATCATTTTCCTGAGAATTTTCTTGATGTTTTTGTTTGCTGCTTCAACGACGCCATTTGCTTTGGGCCGGTAAGGGGTCGAGTTGCGGTGTGTTATCTGAAACTGTTCACATACCTCCCTTATCAAGTTACTGTTTAGATTTGCGGCGTTGTCGGTAATGATAGTTTTTGGAATACCAAAACGGCAGATGATATTAGCATGCACGAAATCCACCACCACTTTCTTAGTGACAGCTTTGAACGTGACGGCCTCGACCCATTTAGTGAAATAGTCGATAGCAACCAAAATGAATATGTGCCCGTTTGAGGCCCTTCGCTCGATTGGCCGAATGACATCCATTCCCCAAGCAACAAATGGCTAGGGTGCCGACATAGGATGCAGTTCTGAAGGTGGCACATGGATTAGGTCACCATGTATTTGACACTTATGGCACTTCCAGGAAAAACCGAAACAAACTTTCTCCATGGTCATCCAATAATATCCATCCCGAAAAATTTTCTTTGCGAGGACATACCCATTCATGTGGGGGCCGCATACTCCTGAATGGACCTCTCCCATGATCCTTTCGGCTTCTTTGGCGTCCACACATCTTAACAGATTTAGATCGGGAATCCTTTTATATAGTACTTCCCCACTTAGGAAGAAACTGCTAGCGAGCCTTCAGATGGTTCTCTTTTGGTCTCCGTTGGCCTGGTCGGGATATTCTCTTGTCTTCAAAAATCTTTTAACATCATGATACCATGGTTGGACATCGGGTTCTACTTCGACCGTGTTGCAATAACCGTGTCTTTCCTTGATTTGGATCTCCAATGGGTCTATGCGAACATTACCCGGATATGGCAGCATTGCAGCTAGGGTGGCCAGCGCATCAGCTAACTCATTGTGGCACCGAGGAATGTATCTGAACTCGACGACTTTAAATCGCTTACTAAGATTCTCCACATGTTGTCTGTAGGGAAGGAGTTTAACATCTCGAGTTTGCCACTCACCCTGAGCCTGCTTAATGATCAAGTCAGAGTCTCCCATGATCAACAACTCTTCTACATCAATGTCAATGGCCATGTTCATGCCCATTATACAAGCTTCATATTCAGCAGTGTTGTTTGTGCAGAAGAAACGGAGGCGGGCTGTGGCTGGGTAGTGTTGTCCTGTGGGTGAAATCAAGATTTCTCCTATCCCGATACCTTTCGCATTGGTTGCTCCGTCGAAGAAAATTTTCCAGGTGTCCGTGTTTTCCGAGATTACTTCGACGGAGTTGATTTCTTCATCCGGAAAATAAGTGCTCAAGGGATGGTATTCATCATCAACCGGATTTTCAGCTAGATGATCGGCCAATGCTTGAGCTTTCATAACTATGCGAGTGACATAGACAATATCAAATTCCGTGAGCAAGATTTGCCATTTCGCTAATCTCCTGGTGTGCATTGGCTTTTGGAATATGTATTTCAAATGATCCAGCCTCGTGATGAGGTAGGTGGTATAAGCCAATAAATAATGTCAGAGCTTCTGAGCAACCCAAGTTAGAGCGCAACAAGTCATTTCTAACTGATAATACTTGGATTCGTAGCTTGTGAACTTCTTACTTAAGTAATAAATGGCCTGCTCTTTCTTCCCGGTTGCATCGTGTTGCCCGAGAATACACCCAAAGAAGTTTTCTAGCACCGTTAGGTATAAGAACAAAGGTCTCCCTGGTACTGGTGGGACTAGCACTGGAGGATTTGACAGATATTCTTTGATCTTGTCAAAGCGTCCTGGCACTCGTCTGTCCATTTGATGGCCGCATCTTTTTTCAATAGCTTGAATATAGGCTCACATGTGGAGGTCAACTGAGCGATGAACCTGCTGATGTAATTCAACCTACCCAGAAGACTCATAACTTCCTTCTTGGTCCTTGGGGGTGGGATATCCCGGATAGATTTATCTTTGTTGGGTCCAGCTTAATGCCCCGTCGACTGACTATAAATTCTAGTAATTTTTCGGATAGAACTCTGAAAGCGCATTTGGCTGGGTTTAATTTCAAATCATATATGCGCAGGCGTTCAAAGAATTTCCTCAAATGCTGCACATGGTCACTTTGGGTTCTGGACTTAATGATCACATCATCGACGTACACATCAATCTCCTGATGCATCATGTCGTGAAATATGGTGATCATGGCCCTCATATAAGTTTCCCCAGCGTTCTTTAAACCAAACGGCATGACCCGGTAACAGTATGTTCCCCAGGGTGTAGTGAAGGCTGTCTTTTCTGCATCTTCTTCATCCATTAACACCTTGTGATATCCGGCATAGCAATCGACAAAAGGTTGTACCTCGTGTTTGGCACAATTATCAACTAGGATGTGTATGTTCGGCAGTGGAAAATTATATTTGCGACTACCTTTATTCAGATTCTGGTAGTCGACACATACTCGGACCTTTCCGTCCTTTTTAGGCACCGGAACCACATTGGCCAGCCAGGTGGTGTATTGCACCACTCGGATTACTCCAGCCTTTAGTTCTTTAGCGACCTCTTCTTTGATCTTGTCACTCATGTCTGTTTTAAATTTCCTCTGCTTTTGTTGGACAGGTGGATGACCGGGGTAGGTTGGCAATTTTTGTACCACCAAGTCCATACTTTGTCCGGGCATGTCGTTGTAGGACCAATCAAACACGTCTTTGAATTCAAATAGGAGTTGAATCAAGGCGTATCTAGTTTTTTCATCCGTGTGGATGCTTATCATGGTTTCTCGAATCTCTTCTTCATTGCCCAAGTTAACGGGTTCCGTTTAGTTTAAGTTTGGCTTAGGCTTATTCTCGAATTGTTCCAAATCTCGATTTATTTCCCTAAAAGCCTCTTCTTCGTCATATTCCAGTTCTTGATTCATTATTTCGAGGTTAGACGGCGTATTAAGAATAGAGCATGAAGTCCGCAAGCATGTCATGTTTTTTAAAGCCGTATTATTAGGACTGAAAAATAAGAAAAGCAAACAAAATCAGAAAGAATAATAGACGATGAAATTTTGATTTGATTTCATTGAATTCGAACATAGGAGGGTTTACATCGGAATTTAAAGGCAAGAATTTAAAAACACTTGAGTTAAACCCTGAAATAACTCATAGTGCAGAAAGGATGGAAAAAGTTGAACAACCAGGACTCCCGCCTGACGGGGAATGGAGTAGCCTCCCAGTTCTGCAACTTGGTGTCAGGCCCCATATACTGTACTTCGGTCGTGCTGGAGCCTTCTCCTGGTTGGACCATATGGGCCTCACAACATTTGCCTCATCGCTCCGCATATTTCTTCTATTTCTTCGGCCGTGAAAGCCTCTTCCTCTTCCTCCACGTATTTTGGCTTGACAAATTATGCGGTGATGTGTGGGATCGGCTGAGGCAATACCCAACCATTTTTCTTACGTTGTTCAGCCCATTGTTCATCGTTGGGGGTAGCTTGAAACCCTATGCCAAAAAACTTTTTATTGGTAGGCAAAGTGACGGGTTCTTTAATGCCTTGCAAGGACACCCCGATCCCTTTTCCAGGTGCATACCCATGTTTGATCATGTCGTTGGCGACCATGATTGACGCGTTTGATAGGAAGGGTTGAGGGCACGAGGTTCCTTCCTCAGGCTGGTCCGCAACCACAATCTCGAAAGTCTGGTAGACTATGTGCTCACTGCTCTCTCTTGCTTCCAGGCATGTGGCTAATGGGTCCCTGTAAATAGATTTCTCGTCTTCCCCATAGACCACGATTTACTGGTCCTCATATTTGAACTTAACCATCTGGTGGAGAGTAGATGGCACTGCCCCTGCCGCATGGATCCAAGGCCTTCCCAGGAGATAATTGTAGGAAGTATCCATATCCATGACCTGGAATGTCACTTCAAAATCTACAGGGCCGATTGTCAAGACCAAATCAATCTCCCCGATCGTGTCTCTCTTGATACCATAGAATGCACGGACGCACACATTGTTGGGCCAGATTCTCTCGGTCCCGATCTCCATTCTTTGTAGGGTCGATAGAGGGCAAATATCAACCCCAGATCCACCGTCCATCATAACTCTCTTCACATAGTAACCTTCACATTTAACAGTTAGGTGGACAACTTTGTTGTAGGTGGCCCCTCCCGGGGGTAAATCATTCTTGCTTAATGAAATACGGTTGACTTCAAAAAATCGTTCTTCCATCCTTTCCATTTGCTCGACTGTGGTGTTGGCCGGAACGTATGCTTCGTTGAGGGTTTTGATCAGGATCTTCTGATGCTCGTTTGAATTTACCAGCAAGGATAGAAGCGAGACTTGGGTGGGGGACTTTCTGAGCTCTTCGATTATGGAATATTCAGAGGTTTTCATATTCTTGAAGAATTCTTCTGCCTCTCCGGCACTGATCGGCCTTTTGGGCGGAAAGCGTTTCAGCTTGCTTTTGTTTAATTCTTCCGGGTCGAGGTATTTCTCTGAAGAGTTTATATCGCCTGTTTCCCCAGTAATTTCTTTCCCTTTGTATGTCACCATCGTCCTGTGGTAATTCTAGGGGACGACAGTAGTATTCTTCATGGGAGTTTGCGACGCGCGACTAATAACCACTGGCTCATTCAGCCTGGGTGAAATTATTTGCCCCCGCGCCGCATACGTCCCCTTCGGCACGTAAATTTTTGGGCCATTCATTATTTCCTTGTTGAATTGTAACCTTCTGAGAGGGCTCAACACACTTTGTTCCTTCCTGTGTGCCTTGGGGATGTAAAAGACAATTCTTTAGAGGGTCCCTTATTTTTTCCAGTCTCAGCCTTTTCCGTGACCTGGGGGATGGGGTTACTCTTCTTCATCTCCTTGACTGGTTTGGATGCTGCCTTGGGCTTTGTTGCCACATCTGCGATGGCGATGATGGCCTTAAAAGCTGGATCGAAATCCTCGTCCTCGCAAATCATGCCGATGACGGGCCCATGATTGTGAGGGGGAAGTGTATTGTTTGTCACATTGGGAGCTTCTTCGTCCCTTAAAACCACTTTCTTTTGTTCTATAAGGCTTTCCACGGCCTTTTTGAGGGTCCAGCAATCCTCCGTATCGTGCCCTTCTGCTCCGGAATGGTATGCACAACTGGTACCCCTTCTATATGATGGTGATTGAGGATTCTGCCCATTTGGAGTCACGGGTTGCAGGAGACCCATCTGGACCAACTTTGGGAAGAGGTTGGAACACGGATCTCCGATGGGAGTGAAATTAAGTCTCCTTGGTGGTTCTAGGGGATAGGAATTGTAGGGGTAGCTGTTTTGAGGAGGGTGTTGATTATATGGATCTGGAGGACGATGGTTATTTTTTGGAGGTGGATTTCTATTCTGATTGTATTGTTGTTGCTGGGATGTAGCTGAGCGTTCATTACCACAGAGGGAAAAGGGGGCGAAGCATAAGCTGTATCTTGTTGAGGATAGTAATGTTGGGAAGCTTTGGGAAATGGACGTGGGTATTGTCGAGGCTTCCTGACATCGAAAACCATCACCACCCCTTCTTCTTTCTTTTTCCTATTGGATGCAACCCCGGATTCGCTTTGGATGGACTGAGAGCTTGCTCTTATTGAAGATTGGCTCAGGATACGACCAGTGTTTAGACCATTCTCCACCATTTCTCCAATTTTCATTGCTTCTGCGAATGGTTTGCCCATGGGGCACATGATATTTTGGAAGTAATAAGTTTCCTGTGCTTGTACAAAGACGCTGACCATTTCAACCTCATCCATCGGAGGTTTGATCCTGGAGGCCTGCTCGACCCATTTGATGGCATACTCTCTGAAACTCTCTGAGGGTTTCTTTTTGAGATTAGACAGTGAGTTCCTATCGGGAGCGATGTCCACATTGTATTGGAACTGCCCGACAAAGTCCTGTGCCAGGTCATCCCATATGTGCCAGTGGGATATATCCTGGTCCATGTACCATTCTGATGCAATCCCCGTCAAGCTTTTTCCAAAATATGCCATGAGAAGTTCCTCCTTCCCACCTGCTCCCCTGAGCTGGTTGTAATACCTTTTCAGATGGGCTATGGGGTCCCCATATCCGTCATATTTTTCGAACATGGCAGTTTTGAACCCGAGAGGCAAATGGACGTGTGGGAACATGCACAAGTCCGCATAGGAGACACTTTTCTGCCCGCTCAACCCCTGTATATTTTTTAGGCTCTGTTCAATACTCTTCATTTTTCGAGTTATTTCTTCGTGTTCGAAGCTTTTCTTATCCTTTCCCAAAGTGAAATCAGGCTGAGTTTGTTGGGGATATGCATTCGGAGTAGCATGAGCGGTATCCTGATGGACGGATGGTGTTTGGAATGTGAATGTTGGCGGCTCGAAACTTGGCCCGGAGATAGTTGGTGGAACCGTGGCGGAGATTGGTGGTGCGGTGAAGACGTTGGAAGACTCACAAGAAAACAAAGCCTGGGGGCAAACCACAGAAGGCCTTCCGGCAAAGTGAGCCGACATAGTTGGATATCCAAATGGTGTGGCCGGGTAGCTTATGTGGATGTTGGACGTCCCGCCTACCCTGGGGATTATCTCTAGGAAACCCGGGATGGTACTGGGTGGTTCCCTACCATTGGACCATGCGTCCCACATTTCCAGCATGCGGCAACGTAGAGTCCTATTCTCTTCAGCTGTCGCTGACTCAGATGTTGGGATGGCTGGATTCAGGTCTTCCACGGAAGAGTTGACGATTGGCAAGTGACTTTCAGACGTCATTTGTATGCTCCCTTTTGATCTAGTGAAGTAAGGATGGGAAGCCAGGTTACCGCAAAACCAACCACCTAAAAATACCTTAATATTGAACCAACAAAATTTTAGGTTGAAACATTTGTCACATAGACAATCACACGTATGGGGTATGCAATGCACCTGATCAATTTAAATGCTATTCTATATGTTTTTGCAACAGTTGTGTACTTCATCCCGGCTTTGGTTTGTTTTTCTTTTTATCATTCTTGCCATTCCTTTGTTATTGTTTCCGCTCTTTTATTCCTCGCTCGGTTTCCTTCCTTATGGTTATGATCGAATCTTATGTGGATTGCCTACGTATCACAGCACCGCGTGAATCATATCATCATTTAGTTCATGCTAGCAAAGCCCAAAGGACAGATATGCATATTTTTTCTAAAAGCTTCATTAAAAAATTTCGTTCGTTAAATAAAACACTTCTGATTACAGAAAACTTGTAGCCCACTTTTGGAATTACAGAGTTTTCCAAACACACTCGACACATATTTTCTAAAAATATAAAAACTATTGTGGACTCAAGACATGACTACG
This sequence comes from Nicotiana paniculata, assembly GCA_005239505.1. Lineage (NCBI taxonomy): Eukaryota > Viridiplantae > Streptophyta > Magnoliopsida > Solanales > Solanaceae > Nicotiana > Nicotiana paniculata. Next base: position 17,519 of record ML347760.1, on the reverse strand, counting down.
ACTAGAAAAGTGAATACAGACTCGAAAAACATCAAAAATACATTAGTGCTTCCGTTGCTCAAGGGGCCGGTGGGGCATCATTCAGCGTTGCCACGGGCCTGCGTGCTATGTCTTGTCGGAGGCGGTAAAGGTCGTCCATTATCTTTTGGACGAAGAGCATAACCGCTGAGAAGAAAGTGGTCCGAGTCATAACTTTGCATTTGTGGCATTTGGTGACAATGTAGTCAGCTATCTCTTGGACCCTTTGCCTGATGCTACCCTTTTCTTGAAGCAGGCGCCCGATTTGCTGGGATCTCGCCGCTAAAGTCTGGGCATCTTTGTGACTCTATTCTTGCCATTGTTGCAACTCTTTTTCTAACTGAGCCATCATGGCATAGAACTGTTCCCTCTCCATCTTAAATATTTTTGCATGTTTGGCCATTTCGTTCTCGAGGGCAGCCAATTTTTCCTTCAAGCCTACGACTTCCTGGTCGTATTTCCTTTTTAGTCTCTGGACAAACTCTGTTCTTTCTTCTGCACTTCTTGTTAATCTTGCCCGAACTTCGACCAGTTCTTCTTCAGCTTTGTCTAAATCATTCCCATAGCTGCATATTTTATGCCTCGTGCTGTTGATAAGCCTTTCATCAGTTCTGCTTCTCTCTGGGTTCTCGGCAGCTGTTTTTTATTCCTGTATCTGGGCCCGGAGCACTTCATTTTCTTGGGCTAATCTATTTTTCTCCCCTTCAATTGTGGCAGTATGTAGAATGGTTTCGAACTTGATTTCCCTGACCTGGGTCTCCAACTTTCTTATGGTGGCTCGGTAGCTGTTCTCCTTTTATAACCAAGCCCAATGCTCTTGAGTTTGCTCGGTGAAATGTTGGACGTGGGGTCTCTTTGCGGGTTTTTCTTGCTCGTGATGCTCCCTACCTGTCACGCCATACCAAGAAGTTTAGGTGGGCTCCACTTCTCCCTTGGATAAGTCATCACCCGAGTTTGAGGTTCTATAAACCTGCACCCATTCCAGATTTGACGGACCCTGCCTTCAGGAAATGCAGCTCTTGGACATAACTCAATGTCTTGTTGGCTTAAATCCTCGTCATGGGGAACACCTTGTTGTCTCCCCAAGTGGCGTAAGACCCGGTATGGGGCATACGGCTGAATGCTTCACAGGCCCATTAACAGGAGATAGCAAACCTCAGCAGACATATTGATAACCTCGCTGAGAGGAAGCCAACCGAACGTCTACTCGATTTGGTCGGCAGTTAGTGAACTCAAGTATGAGTGCCAGGCTTCCGTTCCCTCAGGAAATTGGTGGCCTTTTACCGGAGTACTATGTTCCTCGATGAAATTCAAACCAGTTAAACTGTAGTTCATGTAGCCTGGGCGGTGACAGAGGTGCTCGATCAGCCTGATTTGTAGGAGCAGGTTGCACCCCTCAAAGAACTTTCCCCCAGATTGGCAAATTGTCAAAGCACGGTAAATCTCGGCTAAGACCATCGGTATAAGCGTGCCATTGGATTTTTTTATCATGAAATCTTTTATTCCCACAAGCCCGATGTCTATGCATCCGTCACTTCTTAGGCAAATCAAGGTGCCCAAGAATGCTACCACAAAAGCTAGCCCCAGCGGGCTTCCCGTTTAGCTTGATCTTTATGAGTTAGACCAGTGTTGTTAGCCTCATAACCCTGGGGATCTCCATAACATCTGTAAAGAAAATAGAAAGTGCAGAAACCTTAAGACAGGTGGGGGTCTTGGACGTCCCGACTAATGTTCAACAGATCTAAAAACTTATGTGGAGTCATCGCCCTGGGTGCCACTGGGTACCGACTTCTATGATTGTCATTGAGACCAGCATGCCCCACTATTTCCTCTAGCGTGGGCGTCAATTCAAAGTCTGAAAAGTGGAACACGTTGTGGGCGGGATCCCAAAACAGTACTAGAGCCTCGACGATGTCCAACCTCGGCTTGATTTTGAGGAGACCAGTAAGTCCGCCTAAAGCTTTCATAACAGACTTTCTACTGGCTTCCCCCAAGTCGATCCACCACATATGGAGTCCTAGAGGGATTTCCTCGACTGCCCTAAAGGAGATGTTTTCAACTGTATTCATCCTGCACATTCGTTTTTGATTAAAACCACAAAAAAACTTTTGAAAAGTGTCATTTTGGCAAAAGGTTTTGTAATAAAGAAAAATGGACCATATTTGCGAATACGGCCCTTTAATACTTCGGGTAGGAAGTTTTTTTTAAGGATGTGTTCGCGAATTGGGTCGAAATTTAAAGATGAAACACAAGCGGCCACTTTTGCGAAAACGGCCTTCCGGCGCCCCACTTGGGCGATCAGACTATAATGGCGTCACCTAATTTTATTTAGGGCTATATCCTTTTGATTGATTTTTTTCTTCTGTATTCATCCTGCATATTTGAAAAGTGTCATTTTGGCAAAAGGTTTTGTAATAAAGAAAAATGGACCATCTTTGCGAATACGGCCCTTTAATACTTCGGGTAGGAAGTTCTTTTTTAAGGCTGTGTTCGCGAATTGGGTCGAAATTTAAAGATGAAACACAAGCGGCCACTTTTGCAAAAACGGCCTTCCGGCGCCCCACTTGGGCGATCAGGTTATCATGGCGTCACCTAATTTTATTTAGGGCTATATCCTTTTGATTGATTTTTTTCTTCTTTTTAAAAAAAAAATAAGAAAATAGAGTTGGACCCGATGAGGGTATCTCACACCCGCGAGGATCAAACAATGCATAGTTCGAAAAAATCCTGACTGATTAAAAATATACACCCGCTCATTTTATTTTTATTTTTTAAGAAATTTTGGCAGAGTTGTGGGATAAATACGAGGATTTTCAAAACAGGGTGAATTCTCTATTCTACCTCAAACTTGGTTTTTCTGTTCATTTTTGGTTTAGCCGGTCAATACATAAGATGAAACAAATAAATGCATACGTAACAAGTAAGATGCATCACGGTAGTCTTTCATCTCGGGTACACCTGTCCTAGACGGACTCAACCCCTGTGTTGAGTACCCTAAGTCAAATGCACATGATGCAGATAAGCGTTCTAACTAGGGGTCCGGCATGCGAATGTGTTATACTAGGTTTGAAACTGGGGTTTTGTTCTAGACCAGGCTTACCCGAGCGGACAGCTCGAGCCAAGGTCGGGGCAGCGTAATGGGAATACAGAAGCTTCACCGTCTTTGCAACTTGCCCGTACCTCGTTCTAAGATTTGGATATGACTCTATCAGAAAAGAAGTCACACGAAGTGCACACTTCCCAGATGATTTAGAAGAATCAGAGAGAAGAAGGGTTTCGGCACAATTTATATACAGTTCAGATAATATCAAAGCGGTAAAAAGTGGAATTTAGCCCATTAGGTTTAAACATGTAAAATCAGATAATAAAGCCAAATAAAACAATTATCCTAAGCTCGAATTCTGAACCCTGAACCAGAGATTCTGGTTCTACATTCCATCCCCAGCAGAGTCGCCAGAGCTGTCACACCTCCGTTTTCCACTACCCCCGAATTCATGAACGTGTAATAAGGGAGTTTTCCAATTAAAGTGACATTATTCAGATTTGGGATTTACTTATTATTTTAGAGTCGCCACCCGGATTTTTGACGATGTTCTAGGACACCATTTAATTTTGAAGATCCCAAACCGAGGAAAATTTGACTCTGTTTTAATTTTTGTCTGCGGCCAGAAATCCTAGTAAGGAATTCTGTTAACCCAGGCGAAGGTGTTAGGCATTCCCGAGTTCTGTGGTTCTAGCACGATCGCTTAACTAGTAATATTTGGCCTAATTATCTGATTTATTTACGTATTTTAAACCTATGGTTCTTTTAGCCTTTTTCAACTTGTTAGCCGCTTTGAATGTTTATGGATTTATCTTGAAATATAAGTCACGATGGCGTGCACTTATTTTTTGGACACATTATAACTACGCCACATGAAATGCACCCGCAATTACAAAGTGTAATTTTTATTATAGTTTGAAGTTGAAGACGGGGATATGAGTTGTCGCGCCCGAATGTAGATTACATGGTCAAGACTATGGTCATGACGGTTTCATAGTGCCTATTTGAGCCGGTGCTCGTTTATTCTTTAATGCTTTCCATTTGAGGGACATTTTTTAGTTTTAAAATCAATTAGGACGTTTATGGATTTATCTTGGACAAGTTACGATTGCGTACACTTGTTGTTTTTTAGCATATGGCAAAAAAGTCACATGAAATGCACCCGTGATTGCTACGTGCGTTTTATTAGTTGTTTAGAGTTAAGGGTCGGGGGCATGAGTTGTCACTCCCGAGTTTAGGCTAAGGTAATTTGAGGTAATACTCAATTTGTCAGGTTTCAAAGTAAAGGTGTTCATTATGCCTAAAGATTGCCTAAAATGATGTTCAATAGCCTAAAGATAATATGTTTTGGGCTATGGCCACATTTAAGCCCCAAATTGTATCACTTTAGGCCATCCTAATTAGGTTATTTGGACATGATTCAAAAAACAGTTAGGAAAAAACATGCTAACACATCTCGCATCTATATGGTATTGGATTGTCAATATAATGTTACATGTACATGATTTCTTTACCATTTGCTCTACTCCTATATACTAAACAAGAGTATTGATATACAGCTCATGGATCCAACATGGAACTTTTGCTTAAATTTTGTGACAGAACAAGCCTTAAAAACTGAACTAAGCCATGGTTTGCTTTTATTTAGAGCGGACAGTCTAAGAAAAGACCCGAATTTTTGATTCTATCTTTTTGATAATCGATTTGAAAACCCATTTGTGTTCAGTAGTGAGAAATTTACAGTAGATTTCGTGAATGAAAACACTTCTCAAGCTAATTGACAACAGAAGAGAAAAGGACTGGTTACAAATTGTTTAACAGAGTTAATGGGTCTAACATTCAAGGTCCCATAGCTTGAAATCCAGACACTATCAAGCTCGATTGGGCCATGTTTATGAGTCTGACCTAGCTCGGGTGACCTTGGCAGGTCTGGACCATAACTACTATAGTAGTAAACATTTCAGAATTAAGAAAAATACAACCGATCATAAATTTTATATAGATCAGCCCATATTTACAACTGAAAAAAGGCGAAATGTATATAGAAGACTGTAGATATGCTATTACTATTATATTATTCCTAAACCATAGTAATACTGATTTTTACTAATAGGAAAAATAATGAAGGAAAAACAAAACTAGTTGCTGCTCCTGTGCAAGCCAGCAAACATGTCCTTCAAAGACTTAAACCTGCATTTTTCAATGTTAATCTAAAATTAGTCCAAAGTTTGAGTACTTGGGCAGTATTAACGAAAGACCTTTGGGCATTTTGTGAGATGAACCTAGCCACAAAAGGAAGTTATATGCAACCTTAGTGATGCCATAGGAGAACAAAATATGTTCATGCCTTTTTATGGACTGAATCTAACCATAGAGAGGGTTAGATTCAAACCCAGTGATATCACTTTGTTTAGACTCTTTAACAGTCATCTTTATGTCATGCAACAGATTTTGGCAAGCATTTATTCAAATACTTTGACTACTATGGGCATTTTGAGGAGTGAATCGTACTATTTTGTTACTTCGGATTCACTTTCCTAAAGCTCCTTCTCATTACACACTTATATCCTTGGAAGGATAATTTTCAGCAAAGCTAAACTACTGTTATGCACTATCAATGGGGTGAATTTGACTATTAGGAAGTTAGATTCATCTACCCTAGTGCTAACTTAGCATAATTCCAAACCATATAGAAGCTTGCTTATTTAGGCATTTTAGAGGATGGATCTGACCATTCAAAGGTTCAGATTCCTCACTCTAATGCCTTTCTTACTTACATATTTTATACCCTTTAAAGGGGTAAACTTCAGCCAGCCATACTAATGTTTGTGCACCACTTAGGGGTGAATTTGACTATTAAGAAGTCATATTCATCTACCCTAATGCCAATATCCTAAACTATCCAGAGACTGCGTATTGAGTCTCTTTATTGACCAAAGAGACTCAATCGAAAGCATATTTCTGCATTCTTATTGATAGAATCTTACCATAGAGAAGGTCAGATTCAAACCTTAATGCAACTTATTTCCTAAAATAGAACTATGAGTACTTATCACATTTATATATATATAATCTGAAGCAAACAATCATGCACCAACATGAGAAATACTAACATCAAAACATTACCTATCACACTCACAGAGTCATTATCATGCCAATAAACATCTACACAGTCACATCTAACAAAACAGAAACAGTAACCTCATTTATCAAGAACAGCCAGTTTTATACAGTGAGCAGAGAATGAGGATTCTAGTCCCAAAAATTTCATTAAGAAGAGATGAACTGATACATACCTTTAAAGAGAGAAAAAACAGCAAAGAGACTTGACCAAATAAAGGTCAAGTATGAAAAATAACAACAAAAAGGAAGAGAAATTAGCAGCAGCAAACAGAAACCCAAAGAAAGCCCAGTATCCCAACAAGAATTGATCCAGAAGTCTTGAATAAGAATGCTTAAAACTCCCAAACATCAGATTCTAAAGTAAAAGAAACAGGAGCTGAGCACTAGACCATGTATTTATGAACTTGATTCCAAGGGAAATCAGATTTTTCTTTGTTTTTCTACCAATACCCTTTTTTTTGAAACTTTTGTTTATGAATGAGAATAAAATTTTTGATTCTTTCTGTATTTTCAGTATGTATTAGCAGTTAAGAGAGATTGAAAGAATGTTCTTTAGAGTGTCCAAAAGAAATCCCCTGTCTAAAGGGAGGGGGGTCTATTTATAGGATATTTGGGAACAGGATATCCTTTGGTATACCCCTAATTCATTAGGCTGAATAGGGTACATGTACAGCTGTCCCCCTATCCTTTCGGGATAGCTGCCCCTTTCCAGAACATTCCAGCCTTAGAAAAGATCTTTCTACTCTTAAAAATCTGATTTCCTAATCTTCATTACTTGTTGTACCCCTTAGAGTCCCTGAATTTACCATTGGGTAATCAAGGTTAAACTCTTTTGGGTTATTGTTTAACTCTAGTTACCCAACCCCAGTTAGGTCCCATAGGTGCGTACTAGTTGTTTTTTTTAACCAAGGTTAGGTCAACTAATTAAAGGTTAATTGATTAAATGCCTAAAGATAGTTTTCATACTAATTATCTATGTTTAAGTTAATTAAAAAAAGGTAGGTCAATAAATTTAATTCCTTAACTTAAACTAACTGATTTAGTTAAGTTAATCCAATTTGATTACCTAAAATCAGAGGCTTAACCAATTATTAAACATAGGTTTAAATTAATTAATCGATCAGTTTAACTAGGCTTAATTAAGGTTAGCCAACTCAGTTTTCTTAACTTAGGTTAAATGATTTGTTCAGTTAATGAAACCTAAATTAATTATCTTAAACATATTTTTAAGACTTAGTTAATTGTCTAAGAAACTATCAACCTACGTTAAACTAGTTAAACAAGTGTATTTTAGGAGGTTATCACTAATTAGGGCAGCCTTGAGTTTAGGACTGAACTAAGTTAATTCATAGCCCTGCACTGGTTAAGATTAACTAGTAATAATCCTAAAAGAGATAATAGCTCTTATGCATGACACAATTAGGAAGGAATCCTATATTGATATTCACTTAACACTAAACATAATCAACAATCAAAGTAAAGAAAGGCGGAGATCAAGTTTCAGTTCAATCATCCCAAAATAATTCCAAATTACTATCTAGACAGGTAAACTCGATCAAAGTTCTAATCATAATAACATGATAGAACTGTTCTAATTTTTATCTAGTTTTAGTTCAATCATCTAATTCAAATCTCAATACAGGATAACACTGCTCTAATCAAGATTAAACAAATTGTCATTGTAGATTCTTCTTAGTCAATCTTGAGCAGGATAGTAACAATCAAACAATGAGCGAGGATAGACGAAGAAAACAGAAAGAGAGAAAGAAAAAGAAAGAAAAGAAATTACTGAAACAACCAAAAAGAAATGATTGACATGCAATTCGGTCTTAAAAGTGAAATCCGGAATCTTTTACCACAAGAATTCCTAAACTGATTAATCAAAATTCAAATAATGAAAGCATAATAAAACTATTGTGCGGATTCAACACACGAGACAGGAATACTCACACTTGATCGATTCAACACAACGAATATGGAAAACATGGAAAGACAACAAACAAATATGGATTTAGAACGATGACATACTCATGATGATTTGTTATAGAAGAGAAATCAGAAACGGGGAAGTACCAGATGAAGGAAACTTGGCCGGAAAAGTTGAAGGTCGCCGGACCTTGGCCGGACCCCGGTAGGGTTTGAAAATGAATCAAACCCTCATGAATCGATTGCCCTAGTCAAGAGAAATCGACCCATGAAGGTCTGAGCCATTGAGTGTCTCTAAATCCGTTGGGGAGTAATTTTAGGGTTTTCAGATTCTTAGATCTGAAATTCGTCGCTTTTTGTTGGTTTTTGGAAGAAAAAAATGATGGGAGATGATTGAGGAGGCGATGGGGATCACCTAGTAATATTTTAGGCTGGTTTGGAGAAGTTTCGCCGCCGGCAGGCGATTTCCGATCGGCGGAGATGGGTGAGGACACGACGGAGGCCGGCAGTGGCTTCAGAGAGAGGATAGAGACGGAAGGGGTGGGGGTTAAACTTTGGTGAAATGAGGGGGGTGGGGTTCAGTTCGGACATATATATATTAAATGAATAATTAGTTCCCAGCCATTAGATCTGGGAAGATCAACGACTGGGATTAGCTTACTTATTCTAAACGGGGTCGTTTGGGTAATGGAGGGGTCAGGCCAGGTTTGGTTCATTTGGGTCTGGGTCGTTTGTGTGTTGGGAGAGGTGAGTTTTGGGCCTGGGCAGATCTAGCCCGGGTCTGACTTTTAACCCATTTTTAGAATATAAACTAAATTAATTAATTAAATTAAGACTAAACATGTAATAATTAATTTTAGACTAGTTTTATCCAATTAATTAATCAAGAGTCATATGGTTTTAGTTACTCCTAATCAATTAAAGGACAAACTTCATAATTTTGTTAAAAGAGCTAATTAAATCAAGAAAGTTAACATTAATCGACATTATATCAAATATTTATATTTATTTAGATGTTAAATAAAGTTATGTGCTTAATCATGCCATTTTAAATTATTTATGTATTTAAATGACAGATTATGGATATATAATGTAAAAAAAATAAATTTGCAAATATTAAAATTTCAATAAAAATCCGTAAACCTAATTAATTTAGTGAGATTTTTAGGATTATACAATAGATAAAAAACCACGTGCTCACAAAAGTTATATGACAAAACTAATGAATCGAGGTCAAAACTTCAGCTTATTGAGTGCTGAAGTTTTTACAAATCAACTAGACAACTTCAGCATCTTCTGCTAAAGTTTTTGAAAAAGCTGTATGACAAAACTAATGAATCCAGGACAAAACTTCAGCTTAATGAGTGCTGAAGTTTTTACAAATAAACTAAACAACTTCAGCATCTTCTGCTGAAGTTTTTGAAAAAGCTGTATAACAAAACTAATGAATCCATCACAAAACTTCAGATTATTGAGTGCTGAAGTTTTTACAAATGAACTAAACAATTTCAGCATCTACTGTTGCAGTTTTTAAAAACCTTTATGACAAAACTAATGAGTCCAGGACAAACAATTTAATTTAGTGTTGAAGTTTTTACAAATTAACTAATTGACTTCAGCGTCTTCTGCTGAAGTTTTTGAAAAAGCTTTACGACAAAACTATTGAATCCAGGACAAAACTCCAGCATATTTAGTGCTGAAGTATTATCAAATGAACTAAAAACTTCAGCATCTTTTGCTGAAGTTTTTGAAAAAGTTATATGGCCAAACTAATAAATCGAGGACAAAATTCAGCTTATTGAGCGCTGAAATTTTTACAAATGAACTAAACAACTTCAGCATCTTATGCTAAGGTTTTTGAACAAGTTGTATGAAAAAACTAATGAATCCAGGACAAAACTTTAGCTTATTGAGTGCTTAAGTTTTTACAAATGAACTAAACAACTTTAGCATCTTCTGCTGCAGTTTTTGAAGCTGTATGAAAAAACTAATGAATCCAGGACAAAACTTCAGCTTATTGAGTGTTGAAGTTTTTACAAATGAACTAACCAACTTCATGATCTTTTCCTGAAGTTTTTGAAAAAGCTGTATGAAAAAACTAATGAATCCAGTACAAAACTTCAGCTTATTGAGTGCTGAAGTTTTTACGGATGAACTAAACATTTTCTGTAATGACCCAACCGGTCGTTTTGAGCTCTAGTGCGTCGTTCAGTGGTTTGAAGTTATGAGCAGCTCCATTTTCGAGTATTATGACTCGTAGGCATGGTCGCAGTTGAATTTCGGGAAGTTCGAAGTCAAATCGGAAAGAAAATTCTCATTTCAGAAGCATTAAGTTGGAGGAATTGACTTGGAATTTTGAGTAAACAGCCTTCGAATCGGGATTTGAGGGTTCCTGCAGGTTCGTACGATGATTTCGGACTTGGTCGTATGTACGGATCGGGTTTTAGATAACCCAGGAGCATTTTGGCTTGAAGCGCATTTCAATGATATTGATATCCGTTTGGGATTCCGATCCTGGGAATAGCTCCGTATGGTGATTCTGGTGTTCGGAGCGAGATCAGAAGTGAATTCGGATGTCCGTAGGTCATTTTGAAGTCATTTGGCTAAAGATTGAAATTTGAAGGCTTTTGAGAAACCCGACCGGAAGTGGAAATTTTGATATCGGTGTCGGAATGTTTTTCCGAAAGTTGGAGCAGGTATGTAATGTCGAATATGACTTGTGTACAAAATTTGGGGTCAATCAGACGTGATTTCATAGGTTTCGACATTAGATGTGAAATTTTGAAATTTTTAGTTCTTATAGTTTGAATTTTAGTGCGATACGTGGTTTCGATGTTGTTTGATGTGAATTGAGGCCTCGAGCTAGTCCGCATTATGTTTTGAAACAGGTTGGTGTAATTGGACAGGGCCTCGGGGGGATTTCGGGTGGTTAACGGATCAAGTTTGGAGTTTGAAGAAGTGCTAAGATTGTTGTCATCTGGTGTGACCGCACTTGCGAGGATTTGGCCGCAGGTGCGGCTTTGGCGCCGCAGGTGCAAGATTTTGGTGGCTTGATGGGACCGGGGTGCGATGTAATTTCTGCACCTGCGAAGGCGCAGATGCGAACAATGCGGCGCAGGTGCGAGTTTTGGCTGGAGCTGAGAAAGCCGAATTCGATTGCATGTGCGAAAATAGGCCTGGGCAGAATGTTTTAAAACCAAGATTCTTGGCTCATTTTCTCCTATTTTTCTTTGGTTTGGATGAATTTGAGGAGCTTCAAGAGGGATTTTCATCATGCATTACTAGGTAAGTAATTTCTTCATGTATTAAGTAAAATACAAGGTTTATGCATGGAATTAGACATGGAAATTAGTAGGAAATTGGGATATTTGGAGGAAAAACCTAGAAATGTAATTTGGATTTTTACCACGAATTGAGCATTAATATTTGAGTAAATGATATATTTGAGTTAGTAAAGCTATGGGTAGAGTTTATCTTCGAGAAATTTCGAAATCTGGGCACGTGGGCCCGAGGGCATTTTGGTCAATTCCCTGAGTGGAGTTGGGAAATTATATAATTCGAATTGTTGCAAATATTATAGTATATTTTCAATGGTTTGTCGTTATTTCGATAGTTTTGGGGCATTGTGCGTCCATTGGAGTCGTCGGAAGGGCTTGGAAGCCGGTTATGGAATTTTGGAGCGAAGTAAGTCTCATTTCTAACTTTGTGAGGGGGAATTGTCCGCCTAGGTAAACTAATTAAATATGTGCTACTATCTGCGGGGGCTACGTATACACGAGGTGACGGGAGTCCGTGCGTAGCTACTATTATGCTTTGTCCTGGTAGTGCAGGACCCACTAGCATACCTTACATGTCATACTTGTGACCTTGTCAATAAAATATCATGTGACCCTGCAAATAATATTAGATTGATAATGCTATTGAATTGGTAATTTATTTCCTAAGAAGGCTAGAGTGTACCTTTCTTAATCAATTTGAAAGAGAATTGATTTCTCCGTGGATAATTGTATTCCTGATAAGGTTATATTATTGAATATTATTAAACTTGGCAAATGAGTTTGAAAACAAAGATCTAAATGCTATTTTTCGTGTTCCTATAAGAAGAATTTTACCACTTTCCTGGGTAACTGCTTTCTTGATAAAAATGTGGACTTATTGTGTAAATATGTGTATCTATGGGTACCTGAATCGCATGTATGATTCGAGAGCAGGATAACCTTGTATTTATGTATAACCGCTTCGCTTGATCGATTCGCGAGTGGGGCAGATAGATGCATCTATGGTTCGAGCCATTTGACCCTCGGTAGTGCACAGTTTATTATTGTTGGTCCGCTATAAAGACCCGTAAATTCATGGCTAAATAAATTCCCAAATAGGTCCCCGTATTTTTATAACTGTAGAAATTCTTAAAACAGACCCTTTTTGAATAAAAAGTACCCCGGGACTTAAAGGATAAAATTTTCCAGATTCGCGCAGGTCTGCGGTCCTCTATGCGATCGCAGATCAGGTATGCGGACCGCATAATGGTCGCATACCTGGACAGTTTGCTGTCCATTTTGAGGACAACTATGCGGCCTAGAATGCGATCACATTTCACGAATGCGGGCCGTATAGTTGTCGCATTCTTGCACCTTGACTTTTGCGGAGGGAGTTATGCGACGCACTATGCGATCGCATAACAGGTATGCGGACCGCATAGTGGTCGCATACCTGGGCAGTCTGCTTTTCTTTTTGGCCCATTTGAGGGCCATTTATGCGACAGGAATGCGGATCGCATAGCAGGAATGCGATCGCATTCCTGACCGCATTTCTTCTTCGGGACTGTTAAATTTCTAAATTTTATACCCGACCCCTAGTTCATTAAAACACTTACCCCTTTCATTTTAAGCCTATTGTCTGATAAATTAGAGAGAAGAGAGTGTGGGTTCTAGAGAGAGAGAGAGAGTTCCAACTTCATCAAATTTGTTCCTCCATCACTACTCAGTCTTGAAATTGATCAAGTAGGACACCATTTTCTTCATTACAAGAGGTAAGCTTCCACCCCATCAACCTTAATTTCTAGTTTTTTTTTAAAAATGAAACATGGTTAGGCGAGTTCATGAAGATAAGGGTAGGAGACTTGCATGCATGTAACCAACTAGTCATAATATAGTCAAAGGAAATGGGTTAGAGTAATAGTTCACTAAAAAGACGCCATTTAATCTAAAGGAACACTTAGTGTTTGATAGAATGCTCAAGTGAGTTCAAGAAATGATCATTATTCCTACTTCTAAGTTCAATTATGCCACATTGTGAACTAGATTGAAGGTGCTAGAAGGTCCGGTGGATTGTGGTAGAAAATTAAAGGGGAATTCTGATTCAAGGTATGTATGGCTAACTTTAATCTTTGTAGAGTCACCTTGTTGGTGTCTGAATACACGGTATGAGATTCCTGCTTGAGCATATGTGAATTGATTGTCCTGCTGTGTTGAGGTGTAATATTTCATTCTCTGATTTTCTTAGTCGATTACCATGTTAATTGAGATTGTGAAGGGTGATTCATTGTGCTTACCCTACCATGTGTAAGGTTCGTTAAACGTTCGAATATGTCAATATGGCAGTATGTGCTACTAAATGAAAGAATGTTAACGTACTCTAATGTGGGAAGGTATCTAATTGCTAAGGGCCGAGTGTGGCAAAAGATGAAAAGAAAATGTGGATTGATTTAATTGAGTTAAATAATGATGGAAACACCATATGTGAATTACTGTTTGGTAAGGACTATTGTTCCTTGACTTCATATAGTTGTTGGTTGATATGAACTTATGTTCTTGATGATGAAGATCCCTGTGATATAATTGTTGGTTATTGTTGCTATGAAATGTGAATGTACGGTGGGATCGGGTTGCGCGCCGCGACACGAAGTAATAGAGGTGGAGAGGTAATAAGGGTGAAGTGCAATTGTACAGTGGGATCGGGTTGCGCGCCGCAACACGAACTACTAAGGGTGGAGAGGTAATAAGGGTTAAATGTGAATGTACGATGGGATCGGGTTGCGTGCCGCAACAGATGAATAATTTAAATGAGTAACGGTGGAAATCTTCATTTGTAACTATTTGTATATCTGTGTGGTACTTGTGTAGTTACCTTGACTGTCTTCCAATTGTGTACTGTTTGACTCTACTTGGGAATAAATCTTGTTTATACATACTAGTACTATTCAACGGTACTAATGTCCCTTTTGCGGGGGGCGCTACATCTTTTATATGGATGTAGGTGGTTCCACAGCAGGTAGCTCAGACCGCCGATAGTGGTGTTTCCCCCTCATACATTCAGCAGATCTGGTGAGCCCCACTTCCTCTCGGGGCCGTGTGTAGTCTATATCATCTCTTTTGTATATGTTATGTCTTTTAAGGTATAGCCGAGGCCTTGTTTCCGGCAAGTATCATGGAAACCCTTAGTACTCGTAGAGGCTCCGTAGACAACATGTGGGTTGTACATATATGTATTTTGGGCAGTAAATGTGTTTACTAGTAATCGGGGTCCGATTCGGAATTATTATATGTTTTGTATTATCAAATGTTGAAATGATAAAGGATGAAATGAACTCAAGTAGTAGATTCATGTTTAAACTCTAAATTGCTAATTCATGTGGAATGATGTATACTGTAAACACCGGGTAACGCGTTAGGAAGGAAAGGCAATCCAAGTCCGCTTGACCGGGATCATCCGGTTGGGCGCCGGTCTCGTCCCTCAGTTTTGGGGAGTGACAAACTTGGTATCAGAGCCTAAGGTTTTTAAAGTGTCCTAGGATGTCTCGGAGTCGTGTCTAATAGGGCCCTTCTTATCAGTGTGTTGTCGACCACATCTATAATTAAGGGGTTTCACGGACATTTAGTAAAACACCCTTTCAATGTTACTCTGTATCGTGCGATGTGGTGAAAGGTGAGGTTGTCGATCTCTAACTCGTGCATTGTTCCAATTTTCAGTAAATGGCACCCAAGAAGAGAGCCCGACTCGGCCCAGAGTCCAATGCCACCCCAGGAGTGGCCGTGAATTCTTTATCTAATGGTGCGGGTCAGGATGATTCCCCGGACCTGAATCTGCCTGAGTCCTCCACTCCAAGTTAGTCTATTCATATTCCTGCTCCAACGGAGGTGCTACAGTCCCTCCCAATGATGTTCCTGATCCTTCCTCAGTCCCAGCTTCCGGTCCCGGTATTTCTGATGGGGACCTCAAGGGAGCTATTCAGATGTTGACCCAGCTAGTGGCCTCCTAGGCCCAAAAATCAAGTGTTGCCCCTGCGTCCTCTAGCGAGCAAGGGGATTCTTCAGGTTCCAGGGTCAACCAGTTTCTGCGGTAAGCCCTCCAGAGGTCACAGGCACCGACCCAGAGGCAGATCCTCAGGATTTTATACATGAAATGTGCAAGACTCTCTGGGTTATGAAGGCTACACAGATAGAGGAGGTTGAGTTGGCTTCTTATCGGTTAAAGGGAGCAGCGTATTCGTGGTTGGAGATGTGGGAGAGCTCCCGTACGGAGGGGAGCCCTCCGGTGAAGTGGGATGAGTTTGTTGATGCCTTCATGGATCATTTCTTGCCTTCCGAGACTATGGTAGTCTGTGCTGCGGAGTTTGAGGTCCTTAAGCAAGGTAACATGAGTGTGTGGGAGTACCACATGGAGTTCGTGCGCCTTTCCAAATATGCCATCCCCATGATGCCGACTATGGAGGCTAGAGTTCAACGGTTTGTTCAGGGCCTTGGTCCCTTGGTTGTTAATGAAGCTGCTACAACTGCCTTGCATTTAGATATGAATTATGGGAAGATCGTGGGATTCGCCCAGGCCACAGAGGCTCGGAAGTTGAAGATAAGGATGGAGAGAGAGAGTGGTAGTAGGGCCCGGTCAACGGGCAACCCTGGGAGCTCAGTTGTAGGTGGAGATCAGTCCTTGGGAGAGGGTCATCAGGGCCATCCCAGTCCTATGCTCAGTCCTCAACCAGTGCCCCGTCATCAGGGCACAGTTATCAGCAGGGGGGTCGCATTGGACTAGGTTCAGATAGCAGAAGAATCCATCAGTCGGGTTGTGTAGGTGGTGTCACACCTCCTTTTTCACTACCCAAGATTAATGAAGGGATAATAAGGGAGTTTTTTCCAATTAAAGTGCCATAAATCGATTTTGGGATTTATTTTAGTTTTCAGAGTCGCCGCCCGGATTTTTGACGATGTTCCGGGATACCGTTTTATTTTAAAATCCCAAACCGAGGAAATTTTGAATCTGATTTAATTTGTATGCCACCAGAAATCCGATTAAGGAATTCTGTTAACCCGGGAGAAGGTGTTAGGCATTCCTGAGTTCCGTGGTTCTAGCACGGTCGCTTAACTATTAATATTTGGCCAAAATTATCTGATTGTTTACGTGTTTTAGCCTATTGTGCATTTAGCCTTTTTAACCTTTTAGCCATTTTCTATGTTTATGGATTTATCTTGGACAAGTTACGATGACGCACACTTGTTGTTTTTTAACACATGGAAAACACGTCACATGAAATGCACCCGCGGTTGCTATATGCGTTTTATCATTATTTTGGAGTTGAGGGTCGGGGGCATGAGTTGCCACTCCCGAGTATAGATAATGGTGATTTTTGGAATGACACTTAATTTTACCCAATTTTCAAACTAAAGGATGTCCCTTTACCTAGAGGATCGCCTAAAATGATGTTCACTAGCCTAAAGGATACATGTTTCGGGCTATGGCCATATTTTAGCCCCTTAAATGTTTAACCCTTTTGGCCAATCCTATTTATGGCTAATTGTTATATAAGGGAAGATATGTAATTCAATCATACCAATCAAGGAAAGGTTTGCAAAATATAATAAAAAAAACAGATCTACTGATTTACCAATCGCAAATTTAAGGAATCAAATAAGCTTATTTAGCCACATTAAGGACATTTTGACTAATGTTTTTGTTCAATTTCATACCTTCTATTTAATTCATCACTCATATATATTTAGATTTCATATGTCTACTGTTACAGGTTCTTTTAAAGGAATATCCTCTGAATTCGATGGAAATAGCAGATCTGTTTTTTATACCGTTCGAAATTCTTCAAAAAAAAAAAAGTCTTTTAAGGTTAATTANTGCGAAGTCCAATTATTTTGAAATAACTGTTTTTGAAAATCAGATAAAAAAATGTTTTATGAAAGGTTCCACAGGGGGTGATTCGAACACTAAGTCTTTTTTGATTAAACACCTATTTCGGGTTTTTGAAGTATTTTTCGAAAACAGATTCAAATTTCAGGAAAAACCACCTCACAATTCAGTTTGAACACTATAAGTAAAGGGCTAAAAAGAAATGAATATACAATCCAGTTTAGATTACATTACAATGATGCTGAAAAATAGATACAAAGGAATTACAGCTTGACTA